>WEIT01017171.1:423-125422 GCA_013389985.1 Dryoscopus gambensis | reverse complement strand
TTTGAGGGAGTGTAAGTAAATACATTCATCCTCCTGCTGGCTGGCAGCTTCAGCCATGTGCAGTGCATGAGTTACCTCTAGCAAATGGTGCTTGGGTTACAAAGGGGGTGGGATGGTGGGGGAAAAGTCCTCTCAACAAAGCCAAATCTAATGGCAGGTTAGAGCCAACCAAAGCTTTCTACGCTGAGCATGAAGTATTAGAACATCTAGGCTCAAGCTCGGGCTGGTGCAGACTATTGCAATCTCACTTTGTAGCAGTAGATATCGTAAGTAAGTAGTGAGCTCAGATTTCAGGAGAACAGCCTTGAATAAAAGATTGGCTGCTTTACTTGTGTCTGTTTGTGTTGCTCAGTAGCAGGTGCATGTATAAGGGCTCAACCCAAAACTCACTGACAGTGATTGAAAACATTGCTGCTGATGTGAGTTCTTTGGGACCAGGAATGGAAACAGGTGTTTAGGTTTTTTGTTTGTTTTTCTTTTGGGCTGGTTTTTCTTTTCAAATAATTCTAGCATCAGTTTATATGAAGTAAAACAGAACAACAGAACAGGCTCATTTTGATCAAAATCCCTCCTCACATCAATTGTAATTTTGCCTAATATAAGACAGCACCCATAATTATCCATAACAGCAAGGAACAATGAATTGGACCTTGTGAAGTGACAAGTGCATTTTAAGAGATCGTAAAATTCCCATTTGCAGGCATCATTGTGTTAATACCCCATGACCAATAACCCATATCACCATATACGAAAGCATTATTAAACTATGGTTTATGAGGTGGGCTGCATTGTATGGTGGGCTAGCTGAGAGATCCTGCATTTTCATGTTCTGGTTATGTTCTAATTTTGTTCACTGTCTCAGGCTTTTTTATTTAAGTTCCAGGAAAAACACTTAGATCCCATGGATAAATGTGTAGGACACCTCAATGTCACCATTTTAAGCAGCAAACTGTGGACTCTCTTGAGACAGTTTCTTTTATCATCTCAGTGGATTTCAGTTTGATTCAAATTCTGTTCCCTCTTAATGTTTGACATACAGAATGCTACAGATGTATTTAGGTGATGCATTAGTTCTAAAGATGATTCTTACGTTAATCCTATTGTTTGTTTCTCTCCTTGGTATTTATAGCAATGGCAAAGTACCTTCCGTTTTATTTCATGGCATCAAAATGTAGTAGGGAAAGGAAATAACTTGTCTGCACCCTTTACACTCCAGTGTTTTACTGCCTACACCCATGTGCCAAGGACATGTGTTGTGCTGTCATATCATTTAATTTTATTTCCATACAGTGATTTTCCATATCAGAAGTACCTCCTGCCTGTTTGATTTTGTGTAGGCACCCTAATTTGTATGTATGGTTTTGTTTTGGTTTTTCTTCTTTAACCAAGGAACAGAAGTCACTTTTCTGTAACTTCAGTATGCTGGAATAGATCCCTTTCTGTGCTGTGACTTAAATTGAGTAGCTGATACTAACAGGAACTTATATAACTGAAGTGAGAAGTTCAAAGCAAACAGTGTGAGTTATTCCCATAATGTGATGTTAAACTGTGGCCTTCTCTATTGAAAGTTTAAGTGACTATGAAAAAGCTTACATGGTTTAAAAAGGAGATTCACGTCATTCATGAAAGAAAAATCTCTCAAGAAAAACCAAATGCAAAGAAAGTGCCTCAGACAGGAGAGTCTTACTGCACAAATTTCTGTGAGTGTTAGTGGATATTTCAATGCAATGTCTTCCCTTTTTCTGTACTGTTCTGTGGGCATCTACTGTGTTTTGGGCTGATTTGATCTCTCAGCTCCTACAGTCTTACATTTTTTATCATGGATCTAGACTGAAGAGGGAAAGTGTGTGAAATGTATTTAAGCCAAAATGAACCAAACTTCACTGGTGATTACGGAAGCTGATAGTTCTTCCTGTTCCTAGTTCAAAGGCTCTCTAAAACCTGGTTCAGGCTTTTCTTACCCTTGTTCCAGAGGCCACTGTGCAGGCCAGAATGAAGTGCAGTTACTTGAAGGTTGTTGTGGTCTGTGCTTGCTTGCTCCAGTATAATTGATGACATATGCTCTAGACCTCAGTAATGAAGCCCTGAGGAGATTGAGCAAAGTACTTGGGGGTGAAGTTTCTGCTCATGAAGTAGTATTAATGTGAGTGGAGTTATGTACAAGGCCCCAAGCAGGGGATTTGGGGAGAGAGTTCTGCAACTGTGGACCCTACAGATGTGCTCTTTGCCCCTGACGTACAGTGTGTGTTAATGTGGGACCTGTTATGAGGAGATTGTTTTGGAGAGTGAATAGGACAAATAAGGAATGTAACAATCCCTTGTAACCTGTAAGCAATGTCAAACTACCTCCTCTTGGGCATTAGGGCTGGGGAAAACCTTCTGCATAAAGGGGCTGGATTTTCCTTTCTAATACCCCTTTTGTGAGATGAGCAGAAGTCCACACAGCAAAGAGTTAACCTTAAGGATGATCATAATTCCATAATGAGTTCTGTTGAACGTCTTAATTTCATTTGTACCTCTAAAAACACAGCTTTTATTGGCATAAAAGTTGTCATAAAACAAATCAAATCCTTCAGTTATGTTAGATAAGTATTTCATTAATAATGGTCAATTAATGTATCAGTGCAGCACAATAACGGTGTCTGAGTTTATATTACAGAAACACCACTTCCTCTCTTTGTAAAATGCTTTTGTTCTTGGAAAGCCAAACCATTTGTGTTGAAGCAGTGACTGCCGTGCTGAATCCGAGCTGTGCTGCCACACCCCACGCTCCTGTGCTGACATAACTGGAGAGATACGGGAGGTGTCTGAGGACCTGGACTCTGCACCTTATCCTCTTGTAGGTTTAGCTCTCAGGTACACTAATTCCTCTGTACTTCTCCAAGGGGGATCTGGGGTCTGCAGTTGATTTAAGGATGGGAAATTGTTGCAGCCTGTTGCCAATTTGGCCAAGGAATTTATGAATCTAGAATCCCTAAACAGTTGCAAAATCCTAGAAATTAGAGATGGACAGGCGCTATGAAGGATCATTTGAACACATGTGCCAAAGCAGGATTGTTTTGTGCAGTAAATTCTCCAGTGTTTTTTCCAGACAGATTTTGAAAAGCTGTTATATGATGTTCACAGTCAGTGCTAAGGAATATTGTATTCCATGACACTTCAGTGTATGCTCCTTCAAACCTGTGAAAAAGCAAATATTCACATAACACTTGTATGTATGATGAGGGCGTGCCATTTTTCATGGCTTTTCAGAAAAAGACCCCACTTTCCAGTACTAATGAACTTCTCCCACAGCCACTACTGGTGCTTGGAACTTAAATGACATTTGGAAATGAGAGCTTTGGAATATATGAACATTAAATGATAACTTTCCTAAGGTATTTCAAAGGCTGTATTTCAGAATTTGAGCTTATGAGTATCTCACCTTTTTTTTCTTCACAACATAATGTAGACTTAAGAACTAGAAACTCACAGAAAATACGTGTGGGTGGGGGAGAAAGAGATCTGGACATCCTCTTCTTCTGCAGCCTTTGCCTGGGTGGTAGAAGTGCCTGTGGTACTGGAGAAGTTGATGTTTTATGAAAAATACTTTTTTGGGAGTAGGAGTAAAATTTCAGGGGAAATCTCTTGCAGCTGTAATTCTGTTTGAATCCCATCTATCTCTGCAAGTTTTTATGTCTAAATCGTAACTTGGATTTAACATCCTCTGTCATTGATGGTTCTGAAGTTGATAGTGCCAAATTCACTTGTCCTGCTCTTGGTACAAAGACCAGAAACTTTCTTCACCTAGACAATGTTGTTCCTCTGACATAAAAGAGGAGCAGTAACTTTTTTTTTTGCCTGAAAAATATGTATTCTTTTAATTTTTTTGTCTATTGGGTTATTTACAAAAAAGTCTGATTTTCAGCTTTGTGACTGAGTTTCAGACTTCAGCCTATCTTGTTACTGTAGAAATTATTTAAGCAGGTAAAATACTTTCCAAAGGGGCAGAAAAACCTTTATAATTCTCCCTGTTTCTAAAACTAAATGTCATTGCTTACATGTTGCTCTTTTATGCCAGAGCATTATGAGCTTCTGCTTCCCAGCAGATGTCTAACCTCTCTGATGCTGAATTAACACAGAAAAGATTGAAGATGCAGGTGCTGTATGTGGAATGAGAAAACAAATATGAAATTCATTAAATTCCACTGTCTTCAACTAGATTTCAGTCAGATAATTGAATACATATAGCTGAACCCAAATTCTTAATCAGGTAATATTGGAAAGCTCACAGTCCAACAAAATAAGCATCATATTTCTGCACTGGTCCATGGAATACCTGAATTACTGACTTCTGTGGTTTCAACTAACTAAATAAACAGTATATAAGCCAGGCATATTTTTATTGAATCAGTAGGTACTTCGGTGACAGTGTGGTCCTTCTAAGGAAGCTTCAGCTTGTCAATATCTCAGAGCACGGATTTGATAGAAAAAGTTGTCATATATTAAATAGGTGAAATAATCCATGTACATCTTTGTTTTAGATAGGACTGCATAAAAATAAATCCAAGACAGTGAGACTTGGAGGGTGATTTCAGGTGTTGCAGTGACAGCACGATTTCCTCATGTTACTTCTGACCCTTGCTATTGACTGCCATTCAAAAGCAACCCCAAAACAGCTATGTGGGAACCTGTTGCTTTAAGATTTGCAAACTTCTTGTATTGTTCCAAGTTTGAGAGAGACGAATTCCCTCAAGTATTTAAAAAAGTTATTTAGAAAAATGAATATCTCTAGGGAACAGCTAGTGACTAGGTAAGGAAAGTAATTTTGTTGAGAACTTTGATGGGGAATGTTGCAAAAAAAATTACTGTGCTCTTTTGGTTGACTTGGGCTTATTTCTGATCTAGGCTGACGTCAGAGGGATTAAGGTAGTGATTAGGTTCCTGCTTGTTGCTCCTAGGAGGAGGTTAGTACTTAGTCCTTTTGGAAAAGTCAAGGAGAAGCATTTTTTTCCTGTGAAAGCATCCAAATATATTCTGCTTGAGTGGGGAATGAATGATGGAAGTACATATTGAGCTTCATCATGTAAAGAAATTTGTTGTCTTACCCCAACTTCCTTGCCAGTCTCTGCCCAATAAGATGTCCAGTGAGTAAATCTTTGGGGCAAAATTCCCACCAATCTCTCCATAGTATGAGATCATTTGACTTAAGACTCTAACTCTCTGCACGGAGTTAGATGAAACACAGGCTGTATTTCATACACCTGCTATAGCCTCCTTGGATTCAGTAAGCTCCGCTTGGAGAGAAGTTTTCAAAAGTGTTAACAACTTCCTCTTGCATCTTGTGTACCTACTCTTTTCTCCTTGCAAGAAGTAGGAACTGAACCAAACCTAAAAGTTCAGAGATCACCCCAAACTGTAAATTTTTGGACTGAAGCACCAGGCCTGATGAACAGTGTGAAGAGACAGAGAGGAGTTGCAAAATAATACTGGTTTTTTTCAATGTCTTTTTTTATATACTGCTGAATTTTTCCCCATTAAATGCACCAACCCCTATGAAAATGCCACTGAATAAGGTAATTGCTTGTAAAAATGAGGGGCTCTGTATTCCCCTTTTCAGTGGGGAGAAATCACTTGCTACAAAAATACTCTAATTTGGCAGTGTGAATAGATGGTCACTGTGGCTGAGGATGAGACAAATGACATTGGAAGCTCAGTGTTTACCCTGTTTTTGGGGTGACTGAGTTAAGTGTGGCTTCTGGTAAAGGTGTTTTTGGATGATGACACAACAGGTACCAGAACTCAACAAGAGTCATTGAAGGTTTTTTTCTTTCTGCTACCTAGATAAGTGAGATGTGACACAACTATCCTGATGCTTTGGACACTGGGATGGAGCAAATATTTTCCACAGTGAGTCACCTTTGTGGTACATTGTATCAACATCAACTTTGTGCCTGGTGAGCTAGACTGAACCAGCTGTGTCCACAACTTAATCCATTTCAGTCTCAGGCTCTTCTATTTTCTGGGTTTGATCAGCAAAAGAGGCTTTTAGTTCCCTGGAAGTGGGGGCTGGTTCCATGGGGCTGTGAGTGTGGCGCCTCCCTGCCAAAGTCTCTGGTGTGGCTGCATCTGCTCAGTGGCCTCAGAGCCTCTGACCCAGGTGCTCCCTTTAAAAAGCCTTTGCTGCCATGAAAAAGATTGGCTGACCATGGGTGTGAAGGAAAATCCATCTGTTTCTCAGGTGGTCTGGAAAAAAGGCTGCTTTTGAGTGGATGTGGCTGTTGGAAGGACTCGATGGTTTGTTTAGTGCTGTTTAAAGGCATATCTTCTATTTCACCAGGCGTTCCTGAGAGTTTCCTGCAACACTGTATCAGCTGGTTATTTATTAAGGTCTTCATACAGCATAAAGAGAGACAAAAAGCAGAAACATTTGTAGTCTCAGTACTGCTGGGAAGTCAGAATGGTTCACAGAAAGAGAAGTACAGATAATTGCTGTTCGAGGCGAGCTTGCATGTACCCCACAGAAGCGTCCAAGAGACTGGAAAGGAAGTGCTGGCCTTGCTGAAATAGATGGCAGTGCTCCCACTGAGTTCAGTGGGGCCAGTGTTTTACCCAAAGAAAACATAAACCAAGCAAGAATATTGCCTGGGACTGAAAGAGAGTTGGGAAAATCCAAGTTCAAACACTTCCGATTCATGTTTCCAAGCCCTAATTCTTAATTTATTAAAACAAAGCTACAGTACAAAATGCTGTTTCTAGTTATTCAGTGAAGTTTTCTCTTCAGAGAATTTGCTACTCTCACAATATTTACACCTAAACACAGTTCTCCCAGGCTTACAAAGACAAATGTCTGGCCAAAAAAGAAAGGCAATGGCAGTGGAGATCTAGTCTTGCCAAAGACTGGAGGATACTCCATGTGCAGACATGAAATCTGAGAATCATTCAACAAACTTCTGTTAAAATTCATGAGAAAGGAAATGTTCAGATTTCCTGGAGAGATGTTAATTAACTACTTCCTAGGACCTTGGCATGTTCTCAAAAAATTCAGTGTCAAAACTCCCACTGACTTGAACAATAAAGTTCTAAGTCCTTTGAGGTTACTGTTATTTGAGAGAGAACTGAAAATTTCTTACCTTGCAAGACCTGAGTTCCAGGCCTCACGCTCCTCTGATTTCCCTAGAATAGCTGGTGACATAAATAACACCTGAAACAGCCCTGAGCTGCATTCCTTTGAGGGCTTCAGGTGTTAGGGAAGTCATCAAATACAATAGGAAACACAAAGCCCCAACAGTTTAGCTCTGGCAGGTAAGTAAAAGGAGGCAAAGGATTTTTTAGAGTGGGTGTGTCAGTCTTTGCTCCCACCCTGCCCCCCAACTCTCTTTTGCTTTAAGCAATACACATTTTCTGTTAAAGATGTGAGAACCTGACAGCCCGTTTAGGATTAATTTCCCCTTATTACATTGCAGACAACTCAGAAGTGTGCATGGTAGTATAGAGACAAAAAAATTTTAGGGAACACCACTGGAAGGGTTTTAATTCTTGAAGTAGGATTGAATCTGTTTAGTTTTTGAATCCCAAATTTGTGGCAGGAAGAGGTGCAGATTGTATGTACTCAGGAGTGTTTTGGCAGAGTGCTTTTGGGAGCCAACTGAGGATGCGGGTGGGAAGGGTGCAAGACTGGCAGGGGTTGGTGTCACTGGAGTGAGCATGGCAACCCTTTTGGTAACCTTTTCTTCTCCTGAGAATGTGTGGGCTCCTTCCACCCCAGACCTGCTCTCTGCCCACGTGCTGCATCTGCCACAAGCCCGCAGTCACTCCTGGCTGTGGTCAGTGTGCTCTGGGCGACTGAGCTGTGCTAATTTTGGCTTCTGAGGACTTATGTTGCTATTGCAACAGTGTCTGATTGTGGCTGGTTTCCTGTAAGGGTGCAAGTGATCTCTTCCTCAAACCTGTACATGCCAACACAAGGGCAAACAGGGTGGGGGGAAAGGAGGAGGGGGAGTGGACTAGAAAAGAAAGGAAGAGAAAAGGAGGAATGGAAAAAGAGAGGCATAGACAGACCCATGGGACCTTCCAGTTCCTAGGAAATGTTTCTTTATATTTCAAGAAAATTAATTTTGATTCAGAGCATATTTTTCTACCTGACATGGATGACCACAGGGAATATGTACAACACATACATTGGTTCCTTCATGTGAGAAGCTTAAATCAGAAAAGTATTGGAAAGAGAGGAGACCTCATTACCTGTCACCTCTGTCTGCAAATAAAACACCCAATATATAGAAGCTAAATCCTTCTTTCAGCATGGAACTTGTCAGAACAGCTTGTGCATTCCCCTGGTCTGGTCACAAAGACTGAGGAGACCACATTCAGTCCCTGACTTCTACTCCACTGGCAGAGCCTCCGCTTTCAGTGCAGATGGGAATAAGAGATGGAAAGCAATTTCTCTAACACAGGCATTTTTTAATATGCAGCTGCTGACAAACCTAAGCTCTAGTAATAGTAAGTTCCTTTTGCAAGACAGATCTACAATGGGTTCTGGAAGAAAAAGAAGTGTTAGTTTATTGTATTTTGCTAAGATTTAGCAGAAATCCTGCAGGAATGTCAAGCACCTGGATTATCTAATCTGTTGCTACGCCTGGCTGAAGATTTTTAATTATCAAGAAACGGCTGATTTTGCAAAAAAAGCTTCTGGCCAAGAAGTGAAATCACAAAACCAGCTGCATCATGTGTTTCATTTGGATTGCTCTACTGCTAAGCCCTAATTCTATAAGTTTTTAGACTGATATGCAATAGTCTTGGCGGGAAATAAGATGCCTCTTGTCTTCATTTCACAAAACACTAGTACCTCATCCTGGTAATTTCTCTGGCTGATGTCCAACATGAATTCTGCTGTGTCTTCATTGCTTCACTGAGAGAAAATATTGCCAGTATTCAAACCTGTTCTGCCTGGCCAACATGACCAAAAGGATTGGGAAAAGTGTCTGAAATGGGTTATAGATGGATGGCCAGCAATCTTAATTATTGGGAGTCTTTCAGCCAAACTTTGTTCCTCCATCAAAGTTGAAATGCTGTGTTCATGAATTTTTGTGCCTTTTAACCTTACAAAGAAACTCAAATTCATTTTATGTCTCTATTCTTCCGTTGTGCTCTGCCAAAGTGGTGAGGAAATCTGCCTGCCTGTCTGCTCTGCCTGAGGCAAGGGAGTATCTTGACACCTTTTCTTCCACCTGTTGTAGACAATGACTTGTGGTTTAAGTTCTTCCTTCCTGGATCCTGTTATCTCATGAATTAAACTAAAGTCTAAAAATTGTGTGTAATGATTGCATGTTAGCAGCTTTTCTCAAATCAATGCCTATAAGAAATAATTAGTAGTGATTAGTGATAACATTTTGTGTTTTCTCTCTGCTATTGATATCAGAGCACATCTTCAAAAGATAGACAAATATCATACCAGATGAGGCTTGGCAAAAGCTGCAGTAGAGATAGGTAGAGGTATTCTTTGAGCCTTTGCTAATTGCTGTGAGTTGCTTTCCAATATCCCAGTATCAGCAGCTGGTGTGAGGCTCCTTAGAGTGCTTGAAAGTGGCAGGGTGCTGGTGCAGCCAGTCAGTTTTTCATTCTTCAAGAGTCTTAGAATAAGAGGCAGAGGGAAGGACAGGTGTTTGCTCCGTACACGGGGAAGCTGTACTCTCAGAGTGCTGGACAAAGCAAAGGGAGCCTCCAGAGCCCCTATCACTTCAGGGGTTCAGCTGTTCTGCCTTGTTCTCCAGGACCCTTTCCCCCTCGAGTGCACAGTGAAGCAGGGTGCCTAACCTGGGTTCTTATATCACACACCTGAAAGAACCTAGGCAAATACCCCTATCCCATAGAGTGCTAGGGTAGGGATAAAGTTCAGGCTACATCCCATCTTCCAACTTTTATCAATAAAAAGATTTTTTTGAAGTTAGAACTCAATCTTTTTCATTGTTTAAAGAAAAAAAAACATTCAGTCTCCTTCAGATTCAGTCCCTCAGTGTTGCCAGCTCTTCTGCTTTTTACTGCCTTCTTATTGAAAGATAGTGACAGGCATCTGTGAGCAATGTCATTGTGTCTGTGGTGAGGTGTTATTTGGTGAAAGCTTGCAGAGATAGATCTCTCCTGGAGGGTAAAATACCCAGTTAATGGAATTACAATAGTTTCTACTAGCCAAAGATGCAACTCTGTGTGTTTTTGTGTGTGTGTGTGTTGGTGTTTTGATTTGTTTTGGGGTTTTTTTGTTTTGTTTTTTTTTTTTTTTAATAAGGCAAGTAATCTTTTCCTCATGTGGGTTGTTCCACGATTTCACCCACATCTAGTGATATGGGGCAGGCAGGACAGGTTGATCAGAGTTTCTGGTCATAAACCCTGTCAGGCTTCAGATCCTGGTTGGAAAGTCTGCTCCTGAAATGTTCAGGGCAAACAAAGGAATTGGAGACTTTGGAGACCGTGCTAAGCAGGTCAGCCTTGCATGTTCTCAATAATGCCCAGCCCTGTCAGCTGACAGCTACAGGGTGTTTTGTAGAGAGGAGCAGTGAAGTCTGAGCACAGATTTCAGTCAGTAATCATGCAGTAAAGAGAGTTGCCTTGAAGTCTTTATTGTGATTTGGGAGTTCCAAAGGTTCAGCAAATGTATTTTCTGGTTCCTTGGCTATCCCTTTTGCTATTATATTTAAGAATGGAATAGGCTGGATGGGTAAATTTGGGACTACCTAAAATTTGTTTAGCTTGCTGCGAATCAGCTTTTATTCTTTTGGGGTGGGTAAAATCCTGTGCAGCGTAACTGGTCACTAATCACAAGAACACACAGTGGGCTCTATAGTCAAGAGCTGTTTAAAAGTAAGGTGAAAAACATCTGTAGTTTTCACAAAGTTAGTTCTTTTTAAAACAACAGCTGTTTTGGAGCATCTGCAGCCATATCATGTCAGCTGATTGAGCCACTGCAGAGGATTGCTTTGGCTTGACTGGCAGCAGCAGGCCTCCAGAAAACATTAAGAACATCTGGAATGGGGTACAATCAATGTTTCCACTGTGATGAGGTTTGGTGACTTTTGCTAATCGCAGTCTGATGCTTGTTGAGACTAAATATAGTGCCTGGAGAGCTTTCATGCTTGTGACACTGCCGTTTGATAAGTTGTACTAACTTAGTCAATCTCAGCACTTTCCTTAGAAGAACCCTGATAATTCTGAGGAAAAACATGGATGCTTTGTTTATAAATAATATACTGGATTTTTTCCCTAATCCTTCTAGGCACACACAAACCATACCTACTGTCACAAATCGTTTGAACATTTCAGTAGCTGGAGAGTGTTCAGGTATGCAGACATCAAGTCCATACAGAGGAATGGTCTCATGAGTCTTGCATTTAGGCTCTCTAAACACAGTAGAGTTACCACAATCAAACTGACAGAATCAGAGGAATTAAACAAATGGAAATTCAAGGAAGAGGAAAATAAAAACCTGAAGTCNAGAGAGAGAGAAATGGGGAGGTGTCAGACTTCCTTTGTTTGTGAAGCAGTTTACATGGGTTAAAGGAGTTGGTTTTGTTTGGGTTCTAAATCAGGCCAGCAGTGTGTGACCCTAACTTCCAGTAAATAGATGGGAGAACTGCATTTTCCTTGAAATGGACTCCTCACATTTCGTTTGTGTAATTATATCTGCCTGCTTTAGACTGTCTTGTGCAAATAGACTGAAATCACTGATGAAAGGAAGGGGTTTTGCTCAACTCTACTTAGATGAAGTGAAAATAAATCTCTTGAGCAAAAAAAACAAAAGTCTTGTTTATTTCTTCAGGTGACTCCGAATTTATTCACGGAGTACTTTTATGTTACTGTTTTCTGAACTAAGTGGATCTGGCTTTTGGAATTATTCCATGTTCCTCAAGTATACCTGGCTTCTGGCAGCTTAAGGGGAGTGAGGATGTTAGAAATTTGTCTTCACAGGGCTTTGTTGCCGTGATGGATTTAGGTTCTTCTTTGCTTCTCATAGGCACTGTGAGGTTTTGTTTTAAAAGCTAAGCTGTTACAGGCCAACTTGATACCTTTTGCATATGACAGAGCATCCTTGATAGCTAATTCATTATCTCAGGTTGGGAACCTTGCCCTCAACAAACATTTAATCCACATAGCAACGTCTCTTGGCTGTGTGCAGTCCTGGCCCATCTGCTGGGGTGGCAAGGTGCCTGCTCCTTGGGGTACAGCTTTGAAGGGATGATGGGTTTAATTTGGTGTGGTCCGGCACAGCAAAAATGCCATCACCTCTTCCAGAGGTACTTTCTGTGAGCTGTGCCATCTCATCATATCTGTTGATACCTCATTCAGAGTCTCTTGTAACAGGTCTGGAAAACAGAAAGACAGAATTCAAAGCCAGGTATCCAGGCTGGTGGTAATATAGTTTATTTTCGTACATGTCAGTTAATTAAAGTCTTCACCGAATATGAAAACACCAGGCACTCAATGTTACAAGAATGTCTATATGTGGTAATGACTCTAGGGAATGGAACTGCTCCAGAGAAATCCAACCACCTTCTCCATCACAAAATATTTTAGCTACCTGTCTGTTCCAGCCATTACTTAGGGACTGCATTTGTTTCTTTTGAGTTGTCAGCACCATGGCATACACTACACCTGGTTGCATTTTGAAAGTATATAGAATATGTCTGATTTTAACCAAATATCATCTCTGAAGGCTGGATTGAAGTACAGTAGTCAACTGCAAGTATTTAATTAATTAAAAATTCTGATTAGCATTTTGCTGATGAAGAAGGCACCATCTCAGTAGACATGTCATTTCTTGGTAATTTCATTATAGAAATGAGACTTCAAGATGTTGAGTAAAGCATAAGTGATGTCCCACACAGCTGATGTTATTATTTGGGAGATGTTAGAAACAGATTCAGAAGTGGGTTGGAGTTCCCGATGGAAGTATCAGCACTGATTCTGATTCGGGCTGGTTCTTGTACAACTTCAAGAGTTACCGGTGAGTTTTAGGTACGTGAAATGGGTAGGCTTTTGGATTTAGGCACATGAAATGTGTAGGCTCTTGGATTTAGCTCTTGTGCACTGGATTGTCCCCTATAACAAAGGGACAATACGACTTCCTTCCTTGATGGCAATAAGGCCCTTTGTCACATGCTTATGACCCCTAAGTATCCCAAAGTTCATTGTCCTAAGTGAGACAGGGTGGCATAGTTCCCTGTCCCTAAGGAACCAGCAGAGCTGCTGTGAACCAGGTGTCCAATTCCCATCAGCTTTGCTCTGTCACTCCATCTATGACACGCATTGATAAAAGTGACAAGGAGTAAGCGCGGTTTGGTGGCTCACAGCTGATTTTCTGTAGGTATTCTATGTCTGCTGCCCTGGGACAGGAGGAGAAGGGCTGCCTGTGTGGGCTTCTGTGGGACTGTTTCTGGAGAGAGGAGGGAAGGAGCAGCTGGAAACGGGGAGTAAAGGAACCTGCTGGAGCTCAGACTGGGGCCAAGCAGTGGGAGTGAAGCAGGCAGGGGACAAATGCAGAGACCCAGAGGCGAGTGAGGGGATAAAGTCTGTGCACCCTGAGAGTCTCTGGCCTGCTTTGACAGGTAAGAAGGTTTATTTACACACCTAAGGAGCACCTTCTCTGTGCTCCTTAATTAGTCTTTGAAAATTGATAACATTTTAATATAATTTTGATCCTGAAGGTCAGTCTACTATTGTATCGTATGATGCTAAATTGCTCTTCTCACAGTTAGGGGATACAATTAAAAGCACAAGCATGCTGGTTTTGATTAAGAGTTTATTTTCTTACTAAGAAAAATTGAGTTTCGTGGAAATAATTTTGGGACTTTAGTTATGCTGTTTCTTAACCTCTTCTTTGCCATTAAACTACTTGTGTGTGAGTGCTTGGAACAGAGAGGTATCAGCAGGGCAGATGCACATGGTGTTTCCTCTGGGGGTCTTTGTAACATCTTTCCCAGGAAACCTATTATGGTACAAGGTAGAGTGAATTTTCTAGGACTTAGCTGGTAGCACCAGTCATCTGGAGACTACAAAACCTCTGTTGCTATCTCTGGCATAGTTGTTTATTTCACCACTTCCACCCATAGTATTGCAGTAATTTCACACAATTTCAAACTTATGCTGAAACACAAAGGCAGAGGAACAAGAAGCTTGATTATTCTTGTAAGGATTTACTCCCTCAACACTTATTTTTTTGTTTCATTAATTATTTTGGTTTTTTTGCAAACAGTAGAGGTGAGTCATGTGGTCAAAGCCTAAGCAGAGACGTCTTTTCCCAAGCCTCCACCTCTCAAACACATCTGTGCCATGGTGCCAGCCCTGAGAGTGAGTGCAGAAGCATCTCACTTTCCTTGTGAAAGTAAAATAAAGTAGTCTTCTTTAGCTGAGAGTGCCATAAGGGAAATGTAGCTTGAAATGTGATCCCAATGGCTTAAGTACACATAGGGAAATAACAGGAAATGCACACTATTTGAATTTTGTAAAATTCATGGTTCTTAAGCCGTGTTTGGAATTCCTGGGGATCTGGCTCATGATTTGTGAATGCGTCAAAGTGGCAGTACTGTGCTGGTTTGAGTAACCCAGATCTCACTTATTCACACCATGTAGTTGCATGTCACAGAGAGCTGTTTTCTCCTCTTTTTTTGTGTTCTGTTCTAGAGCTGGATTAACCTCACGTTTTCCAGGAAAATGAACATTCCACATCTTGGGATGGAAACTTACTAGTAAGACAAATTTTAAATGTAAAAAAAGGAGCTAAGTTTTCTCTCTGGATATGTTTACATGAGCACTGTAGCAAAAATTATTACAATGGCATGACATAAAGTCACGAGTGACTTTATAGTGAATTTTCCAGTTAGAATAACTTTTGCAGTTAAAGGAGACATTTGAGCTATTTCACATCAACTCCTTTGTAGCAGTGGAAAAGATTACATTTGATTCAGGACCCCTTGGATGATGTTAGAAAGCTCAGTATTTTTCCTCTCACTTGTAGCAGTTTCCCTGTGCAGCTGAGATATTCCTGACTGTTAACCAGCAGTCAGTGAGAGCAGTGTGGATGTGGTCATGATTCTCCTCTGCCCATACAAGGGGGTCCTGCTTCTGACAGCAGGGAGGGTGGATGGATGGGTGCCATGGCAGCTCTGAGTGTTTGTTGGGCTCAGTGCGTGGGGCATCTCAAACTTGCCAAGCTGTAGGAAATGAATTAGATCAGACAGAATCTCTGAACTGTGGTTTGAAGGTTAAAAAAGACTTTAAAATGCTTTCCTGGGTGCAAAAATATTATAGTCTGTTTAGCTGCTGAAGTAGGTTTGAAGGGGAGCCAAAAAAAATCCTTGTGGCTATAGACTGTACATGAATTGGGTTCAAAAGAGAGACCACTTGTTCTTGTGGACTGACAGGTATTTTCAATTTTTTTTGCAGCATGATTTCATTACTCATAGTTACCTAGATTTATTTTGTCCTGCTGGAGGCACTTATTGGGCACAGGGGTAGATTTAATTTTAATAGAGGTGTGGACCTGGCTGTAGTTATAGTACTATTAGTCTGGGGTGAAGAAGGGAAATCAAACTCAGATTGTTGATTTGCCTCTTGGCTGAGAGCTTATCAAGAGGGAAATAAATTTGCAGTAATAAAAGCTGTTCTTGACATTCCCTTATGCAGAAGAGACAAAGGTGATGATTAAATGGAGGTTACACATTAAAACTCCATAGCCAGAGGAGAGAAGAAAGGACACAGCAAGATGATGCCTGTCTGTCCCATTGGGTGCTGCTGGCTTCTGGTATTTGACTTTATTTTGCCCTCCAAAGAGTTTAAAGATAATTTTTCTGCTTCTAACGGGTAGAAGATGTGGTGCCAGTTTCAACCATTTGTAAAGTTTAGTTGTGAGGTCGTGAACGCATCCCTGGTTAGCCTTTATACTCTAATTTGGATTTCTTTCCAATAACTCAGGTTAAACAAGACTGTAGGGTCAAATAAAAATGTGGGCTGGAACTGACTGGATTTTCCACTCATTCTTGTGCTGAAGAGAAGAAAAGTTTTCTTAGAAATATTATAATTTGCATACAGACTCTTCTCCCCCCACCCCTTGTTAAATGAAGTTTTTTTCGGAGAATTAATGCAAACCTAGACTGGCTCAAAAGGGAAAAAAGGACTGTGGTTATGCACGCATACCTAAAGAGTTTTGCAACTCTGCAATAACAGATACTTTGAAGAAAAGTGAACTGTACTATTGCTACCCTGTGCAGTGCCATGCTTGGGGTACCAGTAGATTAATACTAAAGGGTTTTTGTCTACTGCCTGAATCAGGCCATGATAAGCCAGTGGAGAAGCTGGTGATGAATGTGTGATATGCATGGGAAGTGCAACTGGTCTGAAAGAGAAGTGACTGCAATTCCTGTTTTAGTGATGGCCTAGGAGGGGAGAACAACACTCTGATCATACCCACTGAAGAATGTATTCATGTACACAGAAATGAAGTCCCTGAACTTCCTGCGGGCACAGAGGGGTTCTGTATCTTTACAAGACTGCATTTCTCTGCTTTTTGCATTTCCGACTCCTTCATGCTATGTAATCAACTAAATATAAATTGCTTAGTGCTATTTTTGCCACATTGGACAAAGTTGTATGAATTCTACAGGAATATTCATGAAAAGATGAGCACTTAAGAAACAAGGCAGTCCAAGGAGGCTCCCACTGAACTGTGCACTTCTCCAGTTGTTTGTCTAAGCTATCTTTAAAGATTACCCATGATGGAGACTCCATAAACTTCTGAAGCAATGTGCTGTTCTGTCCTTGAGTTTAGAAATTTTTGCCTTCTGTCTAATCCTTTTCCTTACAGTTTCATACACAAAACACATGGGAAGCAGCACATTCCCTTCTGTTCACCAGCCCTTTGCACATTTGGAGGTTATCGTCACACAGCCCCTTCACCCTCTCCTCTAGAATAAACAGCTCTGGCCTTTCAATCATCCTTTGCAAGTCCCATTTTCTAGAAGTTAAAAGAATATGCACTGTCTTGATGGGCCACATGGGAGAAGGAGGCTGCCAAGTGAAATTCTGTGAGAAATTATTCATACTCCAAGATGTGCTAATGAAATATTTCATAACTTCATTAATATGATCACCAGCGTGGTATCTTTTAGATTCGTGGAAGTTTGCGTTCCTTCAGTGTGGTGCGAATGAAGTTGTTAAGTTTGTTTTTCTGAGAATAAGTGTTGTAGCATAAATTAAAATAAATGGGCTGGAAGTGTGTGTACTGGATGTTGGCATCAGTGCCAGCAAACAGCAGTACGTGTGGCAGTAGCTCAGTGTTCAGCTCACCAGGGCACTGGGGGCTGCAGGCTGGAAAGTATCAAGGCTCTATTGATATTAGAAATGCCAGTCTCTCCTTTTATCACAATCTCCATCCAAAGCCTGTCTCTCTCATTGCAACCCTGTTGATTCCATTGGTGATGCTAGTTTTTAAGTGTCAGCTGCCCCTTTAGAAGGCAAATGAGACCACTAAAAATGCTCTGTTAGAGGCAACTAGTCATTTCTAATATTTTTTGCATTGACACAGCTTGACTGAGACATATTGGTGTCTAGTTCTTTCCCTCTTCACAAGCTTTTTTTCAGTGTTACCAGTCATGTTAATGAGGCAACCTGAGACATTCCTTTTTGCTTTGTTCTTACCTCCTGACATCAGAGTAAGATTGAGATTTTCCAGTACAGTGTGCAAATGATTAACATAATCTTTGTTTCAACTGCTTCTTTGTCTCCTTAGTGCTTCCTTTCCCTCATCTTTTCCCTTTTTCTTTCCTTGTTTCTTTTCTTAACCACTTGTAACTGCTGCTGCACAGCCCTCCGGGGATGCCCTAAATCTAAGAGGGATTTCATGGAACATGTTCTTCATGAGGCCTGCCAGAGGCCTTTTTTTCACCTTTTTTCACCTGACAGAAGGACCAACAGGAATAAAATTTGATCTTTTTAGAGAAATGGAAGTGAATGAGTTGATGCTGTATGAAGCTTTTTTCCCTTCTTTTCCTTTTTTGCCATCCCACATGCTGTATGTGGCTGATAGGTACAGCAGGACCGTGGTATGTTCTCAGCCAAGAAGCAGCTGTCTCTAATTCATTTCATAACTCCTTTGATGCTTCCAGAGAAGTGGAGGCTCTGGGAGAGGCATGGAGACAATATCTTCTGATAAAAGAAAGAGGAAGTGCTCACTGTTGTGCTCTTCTTGTGGTCTGTTAGCAGATGCTTGTCAGATACAGTAGGATCTCGTTTCTCTCAGGATGGACTTTGTATTAACATGTTATGTCCCTGTGGCTGGTGAGTCTGACAGGAACCTGCAAAGCTGGCTTCAGAGGCAGAAGTACTCTGATGTCTGAGGTGTCCCTTATGCTTCTTATTCATATGGTCTGCATCTCTTCTGCTAAAGAAAAATGCCTTACTTCTCTTGCTGACAGGGTTGAACAGTCTGCTTTCAGCCCTTTTGGAAAGGGCTTTGCTATTCTTTTTGAAGACTCTTGATCAAGTAATGGCTGTCAGATTTGTTGGACACAGAGCTGTGCTGCTATGCTTAGTGTGGGTTTCTTCCACAGGGTGATGATATCCGTGGCCAATCCAGCTGTCCCACACAGAGGAGCCTGGAGCTGTGTTTAAAACTTGTTGCTGGCTGCTGCTGCTTGCACAAAGTGATGGCTTTGACTTGTCCCTCATGTGTGTCTCACAAAGAGAAGTTAGAGCAAGAAAAATGATTCAAACTATTTGAATCTTTTTCCTAGTGGGATATATTTTCTACGTTAATTCCAATTAAATATCCACAGGTAGCAGACAAAAGAATTAGAAACACATAAGGAGATTGATATAGAGCTATGAAGCTGTTCCTGTAATAATTGATTTAGAATAATTGAATCATTTTCCTGTAGAAATCTCTTCTTCCGCAGAACGCTATTATATTCTGCAATACCTTTTGTTCCTTTAGTTAATAGAGCTATATAACAAATGCATATCTGCACTGGCAAATGAAGACCATTTGAACTCTAAAATATTAATTTTAAATGTACCTATGGCTATTTTTAATAGTAATTTAAAATGATCCTAAAAAGCACATGTTGAGATAATGAGATCCATAAATACTGGTTGGCATTATTGATTCACATGTATTGCTTCCGTAGATTACTTCCATTTTCCACATTTCTTTTCATGTCTATACTAATCAGGGGGCTGGATTTTAAAGGTATCTGTTTGTACTGAGCCTTGTGTAAATACAATGAAATAAACTTCTCCAGTGGGAGCAGAATAAAGCCAGGGTTTACCATTGTGGAAAAATTCAATCCTTAGTTTTCGTTTAAGATTAAGGGAAAGTGTTTAACTTATTCTGTAAGCAGGGATAAGTAACTTCCCCATTTCCAGAAAACTTGGGGGAGCATTCTTTGTTTCTTGCCCTCTCTGCAGGAGAGCGTGCACAGGCAGAAAGGAAAGGCAGAAATGTGTCGTAGGGATGAAAAATAATTTTTAGTAGAAACAAAGCAAAGTGCTGCAGGCTCGTCCAAGATAATGTGGTGTACCTCAGCTTCTCCGAGTGAGTGAAATCCTCCAGCAGCTGCAGATACAGTCAGGACATTGGGGTTACTTTTATTGTCTTTCAGTGTGATATTCTGTTTCCTCTCCCTCCCTGTGTCATTTATCCTAGCAAAATTCTGGCCTTATGAAAATAATAGAAGAAACACAGGCCTCATCCACTTTGTGTTCATGGAGTGATTCCATTATACCCACTCATGGTTCTGCAGGGATATTTTCCTGCCAGGGCTTTTTGTTTGTTTGTTTGTGTCATACATAAGCCTTTTCCAAAGTGATTTTGTGATAATCAAAATAAGACATGCTGAAAGATTGTTAATACCAGGCAGCTGCCACAGGCACCAAAACAAGGTTTACAGCTGACCCTCGGCAAAGCAAAGTGCATCTCCATTAGAAGTGAGTATGTTCTTACCACATTGTTGAAAGCTACTTGCCTGTAATTGGATAAATACTTGTGAAGAGCAAACAGGTTGTACAGGGGTTCTGAATGATGGTCTTCACTGGGTTTAAGTGCTACCATGTAAAGTGTCATCAGACTTGCTTGTCACTCCCCCCTCTGCAGAATAACACGGCAGGCAGAACAGGAAAGGTAGGAAATGGCTTTTTTCCACACTTCCTATCACTGTTTTTTAAAAGCAAACCTGCTTGTCAGACTCTTGCCTGGTTAGCTGATTAGGTTAAATTCTGCAGGGAGCTTTATGTCCGAAAAGTGTTTTCATGTCACAAAGGCTTTACATTCTCTCATCTGAATTCTGCTAAAATAATTTGGGAATGTATGACTACATAGACTACTTTAATTTTTCTACAAATAACATTTTGTGATGTTTTTCACTTCCTAAAATTAACACTGAAAATTATCTTATTTCTATACTATGGTACAAATGCAGAGATGAGACTGAATTCTAAGGCAATGTAGTGTATGTATTTTTTGTATTATTCAGGTTTTTTTGTTTTATTTCTCATACTTCTACACACAGAATAATGTGGCCCATGATCACCACCTGGTCAGAAGGTGGGACTGCTGGGATGGGCAGTGCGATGTTGAGTAACACCCATGCCTGTTAGTGTTTGAAGTTCTTAATGTAAGGGGCAATCAACTCATATGGAATGAGTGTCCTTTGTGTTCCTTGTCTCTCTGAGATTGACAGGTTGAACTACTTACAGTGCATGTTTTCCATTCATAAAGCTTTTTCTTCAGCAGGGTGAAAGGAAAACAGAGAGACAAATCTCATGTGGAAGAGATGACACGTCAGCATTTTGGTTTATTGGCCATTGATGGTACAGTAAATCACTAGAAGCAGGTTTAGAGCCTAGGAAGCAGCACTATTGATCTCCTGGAGTCCTGTTGCCAGAAATTGTATTAAAGAGCTTAACGCAATGATGTGTGGCCTTGTGGCAGCAACATCACCAAGAACAACCTTTCCTAGAGATCAGCAAGCTGAGAGTCCCAGGGATGTGGGGAGTTTATTGGGAAGTGTGGTGCCTCTTAGCTGTCCTCCTATAGACCAAGTTGGGTATCAGGAGAAGTGTTTACACATTCAGGATTTCAGTGTTTCCAAAGTAATTATCCAAAGGTAGAACAATTCATGTGTTTTCTGCTTTCCTTTCCTCTCTCCTGCCTTTTGAACGATGTGAAATACAAGTTATATATTTCTGTTTATCATCCAATTTTAAAAAACAAAACTTCAGAAGGTGAATGCAAATGTGTAGTGAGATTTCAGCTTACTCATGTTTGGGATTGTCAGTATGTGAAAGGAACTGTTTATTGCAATTTATTATTACAATTTAGTCAGCAAAGTATGCGGTAATACAGTTATGGATGTAAAATTAGTCTGCACCAGTGAATTGTTTCAGATTTATACTTGACCCTCTAGTAAAAGAGGCTAAATAACACTTACTAAAAGATGTTTAGGTTTTTTTCAAGTTGAATTTAAAAAGAAATACTCCACTTACTGTGTTTAAATGCAGATTTTCAGTTTTTCAGTCCTGTATGAAATTTTAAATGCTTAGCTATGAGAATGCTTGCACTTCAAAATGCTTATACTGTAGAAGCAGGCCCATGAAGAAATAGTGCCTTAACGCTTGTAGGATTGGAAGAGCATGAATAACTTTAATGGTTCAAGCCTTAGTTTAAAAATTGAATTAAAATGTTGCTTAGCTTCCCAAGAATCATGCTCCATTTGTTTCTAGATGGACCTGGAGTTTTAGTAATCTGGGGTCAGATTTTCAAAATATGTAGTCACCTGAAAAAAAGCACACAGGCTTTTTAGAAGTCTGGTGTTTCATACTCGTGACTGTAGATATCTAATATAAGTGTTTTTGAACCCCTTCAAGACATCAATTGCTGTCATTAGGCATTAAGGTCTACCCATAATGTATCTGAAACCTGATTCTCAGTTACTTTTAAAAAACCACCTAATTCTCCTTTAGAGAATCTGCCGGTTTAGAGATTCTACAAATGCAAGCCACAGGATTTATTTCTGAGCAACACTTTTAACAATCTAAGCCATCTAAAACAAAGTAAGAATGTGCTTTTTAATAAAATTTAACTTTTTTTTTTTAAATATAGCTATTCTCTGGTTGTATAGTTCTTAACTGGAAGGGAATTGCTGCTGTTTCTCATGCCCTTGGCCATGGAGGAATGTGTTTTGGTAGCAATTAGAGATGGACAGCTCCCTGAGGCACTGAGCTCTTAGGTGTTTAGCATTAGTCACCCTTTCTGTTAACTTTGCAAATCGCTCTATTTTACAGAAGTGGATGGAACTGCTCTTAAATGGGTGGGAATACTCTGCTATTTGTTCCTATTAGGTCCTTTGTTCCTATTTAGAGCTTAGAAAAGAAACATGTACCAAAAGCAAAAAACCATTATGGCAGAAAAGGTAGTTAAAATCTGCTCCAGCTCCTCAATTAAAGCCTTAGACCAATGCAAAAAATAGTAGTGATTTTTTTTTCCCCTGTGATTTTGTCTTTTTCTCTGTGCTAGTGTCTCCTCTCTAATAAGAATGTGCTCTCATTTTCACACAAGTGTCAGTTTTACATGCATTCGTACTGCACTTCAAAAGTAATTCTGATTTATAAGGCAGCTGTCTCAAGGATTGTGACTCTTCTTTCCCATGTGCTCACACAACTCTTTCTACAAGGGTCAATGTAGCTACACCATAATTGGAAAACATTTGAATCAAAAAATATGGCTTTGTTCCCAATAACTGCTGTGATTGAAAGTCACAAGTCAGTGACCAAAGCTAGAATTACTGCTCTGTAGATTTCAACACTTCATCTCTTTAGTTTTCATTTAATTCCATGTTGTTTAGAAAAAAACCTGTATTTTTCTTCAGAGAACTAAACCCTCCACATTCGCAGTCAAGATCTGCCTCTAATCATTGGAGAAATGGAAACTCTGATGTTAGTTGGTGCTGTTAATAATATTTGATTGTTCACCAGGACTTTTTCAGCAATGATCTGTGTTTGTAGATGGCTGAGTGCACTATTTTAACCAGATATTCAGCATGTTTTTATTAGGTTATTACCCAGAAAACTGAATATAAAACAACCATGAGAATACTGCTTTCTGAAAAAAACCTGCAAAGACCTGAACTGAAACCCACCCATTCCAACCCAAGCCCAACAACAACAAAACAAGTCCTTTCAGTAGGAGAAAATTCATGAAGTACTTGTGGCTGGTATTCTAGCTTTTCCTACAGAAAGCAGCAGAAGTTTCATGAGTGTGTTCATTCCCACTGTTACATCTGCTCTCCTCCCTCTCTCTTGGAGTGCAACACCAGCTTTGGAATGCACGGTTGCAGGACCAAGGTGTTTCTTCTGCTACAATGATAGTATTGTTTCTCCTCAGCTGAAATACAATAGTAGCTATAACTTGGTTAAATCCTCAGATATGGAGACCTTTTAACCATATGGAACACAGACTTGTTTTTTAATTTCTGTGGATGTAAGTAAAGCCTTAGCATGGGAAGAGAGGACAGCTATGGGATACAGACAGCCATAGCTGTGCTCTGTGTTCATGCTGGGTTCTGTATCCTCTGTCTGTCCTACAAACTGGAAACATGTGGTAATCATGTCTGTAGACTTTGTTATTGCTGTATCCTTGAGTTCTGTTTTATTTGTAATTTTAGATGGACTCAAAGCTCTAGCCCTGGATTTAGAGCAGCGTGTTGTGCTGCTGATTGCTCACAAAACTCATCACAAAACAGCTCTGGGAAGCTTCTCCTGTGAAAGAAGCGATGTGTTTGCAATTCGGAAGTTAAGCGAGCTGTTAAGAACCATAAGGTAACATTTTAAATGAAAACACCCAATTTTTTTTCCTGAAAAATGATTGTACATTAGGCAGAATCTCACTGAGGGAGCTTAGGGAAGGGTGCGTTTCTTCTGCAAGACAAAAATGCTACTAAGTCTGAGCACTTCTACCACATCAAGTCAAGAGTTCTCTTATGAATCCGTTTATAACTTGTGGAACACAATGTTTTTTCTGCTCTGCTGAAGGGGTGGAAAAGCAGTGGGAAGAGTTCAAAGACTTGCTAAGTTCCTTGAAGTTTAATGGAAACACAAGTGTTCTGAAGAGATGGGACACATACATGGGCGGTGGGTGGGAGAGCTGTAGCTCTGCCTGCAGGCATGAGAGGAGTGATGGAGGATGAGCGTGAGGGACCGAGTGCCACCTATGAAATGCGTCACCTATCTTTGTACTGCAAGCAGGCCTGTGAAACAGCCAGTTTCACTGCTGTAAGGTGGTGTGCCAAGGGCCAAAGGCCTCGTGGGCTATCTATAGCTTTGCCTAGAAAATATCAGCTTAGGACTTTTGTCATAGGTGAGAAGCAGTAGGAGCTTAGATGTTACTCCTTCAGCCATAAATCTGCATGTGCCTGTACGCTCTTATGGAAGGCCTTCCTGTTGAGGGGATGAGATGTCTTTTAGGCATTGTGTGTGGGAGAATTATAGAGGAAAGTTCTCTTAGTGTGCTAGGTCCTCTTCACAGGGCAGTGTGGCGGCAAGGTGAGCCTGCAACCATATTTCCAGCCCAAGTTCTTCTGTTGGCTGTGCAGTCTCAGCAGGACATGAAAGAATCACCCACTAAGAAAGTCCATTGTATAGAATGTGGAAGTTGATGTGGAGATTCCTCACTTTTATACCATCCTTACATGGATCACCAGGAGTGTCCAGAATCACATTTAATTTTCAACTGATTTTGAAAGGTTTGGGGTGTCTTTTGAAAAAAACTGGAGATGCAACAGCCGTGGGTAGTCACTGTCTTTATAGAGATAAGGGATTCCCATAATGGTAGAAGGAATTAAATGTAGTTGCCTGCAACAATTATAAGGGCATTTATTTGGCATTTTCCCCTAAAATTTTCTATGTGATAATCCATTTTACAAATGCCGTTTCTGATCCAACATTTTTGCTGTCACCGTGGATTGACTGCAATTAATGAGGTAGCTAGAGAGTTATTCAGACCACACAAATGAGGCAGTTATCCCATGAGCTGCTAAGATGAACCCTTGAAAAAATGGCATCAGTACAAAAATGTTGGTAGGCATATTTTGTTGCCTGACTCTCATCTCAGTGCTTGCTTGCTACTTTTCTTGTTCTCCCTCCTCCTTCCAAGACAGAAACATACATGCAAGACTTGGCTGAGGCACAGCTGAAGACTTCACTTTAAAATAAGTAAAAAATAAACTTAACTCACCACTGCAGTCTTTGTGCATAAGCAAGATGTTTCCTGTTATGTGGTATAAGCACTGATCCCTGAGGACATCACACCCTGTGTGTTCTTCCCTTTCAAACTGTTAACATTTTACCCATCCCAAAGGAATACATAAAACTCTGCAACATTTTGAGTGTGGTGCCATTTTAACATGATTCTAGTTTTTTTTTTTGGGGGGGTGTAAAACCTATAGAGATTTCTTTGTGTTCTGTGTAAAACACTGGTCTAGGTGCTTACAGCAGAAGAAGCCTTGTGGAGATGTTTCCGTTTCAGCTTAGTTCCCTTTGACATGTGTTTTGTACGGAGAGACTGACTCATACTTTACCACTTGTTGGTAGGGGACTGTCCTGGGGTGTGGGACAGCCGGGTAACGTCACTCAGTCCTGCGCACAGAGACCTTGCCAAGAGCTGGGCAGAGCAGACTCACAGCCTTCCGTGTTCGTGGGGCCACACGCGTTCTTGTTTTGACAAAGTTTCTTCGCATAATGCAAACCTTAAGATTTGACTTGGGGTGGAATAGTAATTTTATTGTCTCTGGGCATTATCTCCATTCTGATTCTGTTAAATTATATGTGGCTTGCTTTGTCTGGGCAGCATTTAGCTGCTGTTTTGCTGAATGCCCCAGGTCTTGTTCCTTGTAATGACTATTAATCTGAGAGAAGAGGGTGGCATTTAGGTGAAAATTCTCCAGGAACACAGTCTCTTCCCTTAGCAGGAAAATGCTTGTGAAAATGAATGAAATACTTTTTGGAATCTCACTTGGAATTAAGATTATTTTACTGCTGAGATGATTAAATTAAAATGTTCAGGTTCATCACTCTATATGCTTATGTGGTTTAAGAAGATCTAGAGTTAATAGCTGTGCTTTTTGATACATTCTAAGAAATCATAACCTAGAGAATAAGAAGGTTTTGTAGCCATGAGAATTCTGAGGATCATCTGTGAATAATTCAGCCACCTTTTTATCTGCATGAAACAGAGGTGTGCCAGGAGGATACCAACATCTTCACTTTCCTGTGAACAATAGTTCAGGAAGAGACATGAATGAGTTAATTGAAATACATCTGCTGCTATAATAGTCACGTTCAGTTTGGGGATTTAATGACCCTGAACTTAGCACTGAACAATAGATTTGCTGTCTAAACAATCTGGCTATGTTAAATTCTCTGGTTATTTCACAAAGTATTGTTGAACAGAGCTGTTGGTTTTCTTCACTTCAACTTTTAGATTTTTTTCTGTCCTTCCTTACATTTTATTTCCTGGAGTTGGGAATCATCGGTTTCTTTACTGCTTCTTTATTTCCTTTAAGACTTTTTCTGTATTTCTATGCTGGAATTGTGTTCATATCATCATCTTTGATCTTATAGAAATAAACAAACTGTCTGGATTGTCTTCTTAGTAATTTTAAATCTGTATAGCTCTTTTGATTTCATTATATATTTTTTTAGTTTTCTCTAAAGCAAGGGTGGTTGGAACTAGGCTCCCAACCCAACCTGTGTTAGACCACAGCCACAGCAGACCAGTGAAGGCGAAGAACCTGACTGGTGGCATACATTTAAAACGGGTTTTTTTTTTCCTTGCAGAAATTTTCACACACAATCAAATCTGTAAAGAAATACTGTCAAATAATCTTTATTTTGGACATTTTGAAAGCATTTTTAAACCAGGCCCCCCATCTTGATTTAGGCCCTCAGATTCAGTGGCTGGTTTTGGCAGCTCTCTAGGAGAGGCAGAAGGTTTTGTAAGAGGGTTCTTGTGTGAGATGGTGCTAATAATTGGTCCAAGAGGGTTAATCTTCCCATTAAAAAGCACTCACTGCTTAATTCATATCAGTGTATTGCTGGTTGCCTCTTTGGAGCCGCTGGGAAGAATTCCCAGCACTCCAGTGGGGTGTTGGTGTTTTTGGGGAGCGTGTTCTGCTGCAGCAGGACTTCAGCAGAAAGAGAGCGGTGAGCAACCAAAGAAAAGCACTGTTTTCTGACCAACAGCTTCTCTTTTTTAAAAGTAGTTCCTTCTCGTGCCAAGCCTCCCTAATGCTTCCTAGAAGTGTCAGAAATTTAGGTCTCTATAAAACAGGCACTATGCTGTCCCTGTCATTTATTGTGGAAAACGTCTTATTTTAAATCCTCTTATACCTACTCTTCCCTAACAAACAAAACCTAGGTGGCATAGATTTGGGAGTAGACAGCAAGAATTTAAAATTCCTGAACAGGAATAAATATATCTTAAGGGACCATATTTACTTTCAAATAATTGTAATAATAATAAACATTTTGCTTTAATGTTGCCTTTTTCATCAGTAGTTCTCAAAGCACTTTTTGAAAAGAAGTTTGGCATTACTGTACTGTCTTGACAGTGGGAAAACATATGGATACCATAAGATCTGGCACTAAGATCACTTAATAGCTGGGTGGCAATTAGAGCCCAGCTCCCTCTTTGAGGCTGAAATGTTTTTCTTCTCTTCTTTCTCTTGGTAGCTTTGGATTGCCAATGTATTTATTTAGGAGATGGCAACTTGACTTCACAGATTAGTGTCCAAATGCTCAGGGAAGGACGTTATTTTTGGACTAAAGTTCACTTGTATCTGGAGATGCCAAGACATTTACAGGCCCAGGAGTTCATCTGACCCTTTAAGCACAAACAAGGCTCAGTTTAAGCTCATTTCTGCCTTCTCTGAGGGTGAGCTTGATTCCGAGCATCAGAGACAGGCTGGATAGAACTGTGCTGCTGAAAATGCGAGCTGGCATAATAAATATTTGAGTGTTAACGGGTGAGAGTGAGGAAGCTGATAGAAGTGGATCTATCATAATTGTGCTTTCACAGAGGGTGGAAACAAGCAGTACTGTTAATCCATTATTTACTCACTAGATGGCATCTAATTATTTAGGCAACTTTTAAAGTCAGTAACAGGCTTGACTAATTCCAAATTATATTTTAACTCATTCTGAACTCTCTGTTTTCTAGGTAAAATATGAGCAAATTTGATGCTTTTATGGGTAAAATACCTTCTTGTCTGTGAAAACTCTCATAATTTATCAACTTAAATACTGGAGGGAAAAATAAGTTAAATATGGTGCTCATTAGGGTGGTTTTTCCTGGTTCATTCCATTCTGTTTCTATAGACTTCTGGAAGCTGTAAGAGGAAAGCAAAGATTCAGAAGTCAATAGAACAGCTTTGTGTCCCATCTAACTTTCCTCCTTTCAGTTGAAAAGCTGTTTGGACAGGTCACAAATGATTGTGGTCTATTACTACTGATAAAACACAGTTATCAGTACAGTGACTTGGGCACAAATAATTAATTCTTTTCTACTTGGAGATTCTTGGTGCATATAAAAGTAGTTTGTAGACTAATCTCTCAAATATGTCAAATAGACTTAATGTACTTTTGAGCAAGAACAGTCTTGTAGTCCTTGATGCTGCTGAGATTAGTCTCAGGACTGCCTTAAATTACTCCAGCTAGTAGCTTAATTGTTTCCATATAGAACAATTCCTAGTATCAAAGGAATTCTCAATTAGGGTAAATTTGGTGTGTGATAGAATAACAGATTTAATGATAAGGGTGTTCTGCTGCATATCTCTATAAAGACAAACATTTATTCTAGCAATGGTCTTAGGTTTGTTTTTCCCACATCGTCAGATATTTGGATTCTTGCTTCCAGATTTGACCTGTTCAAGTTGTGGTGGTCTGGCAGGTTCTGGCTGTGGGATTTGAGCCACAGTCACACACATCTGCATGTCAGGAATGTCAGAACCCAGAGGCTGGTTTCGGACCTGGTGCTGTTTAATGTTTTGTTAGTTTTTAACTGCAGAAGACACATCTGTGTTGAACTTTGAGAACTGCTGAACACTGGAGTTTTGTCATGACTCACATAACTGCAACTACCTGAAAATGCTTTTCAGGATTCTACAGCAAGAAAATATTTTTATCAGTTAATTCAATCCCCACTAGGTTTTTTCCTTTTTTTTTCCCTCTCCCCCACATCTCTTTTTTTTCCTGCCTTTTTGCACCCAGAACATGCATGTGGGCTGAAAAGTTTTATTTCAACTGTAACCCTGTGTGCCTGGAAAAGAGCTGAGATATAAACTCCAGTGATGCTTCTACAGTGGAAATCTTGACAGAAGCGCAAGTCTGTTATACTGGCACTAGGAAAATGCTCTTCTGGCTGATATTATGATAAAGAATAGTCAAATCCTGATTACAAGAAAAAGTTTTACAAAAGGGTCAGTTCTACCTCTGATGTGAAAAACCAGGAGCATTGTTTTCATCTGGATTTTTATGTATTCTAAAGTGATTTTATGTGGATCAGGAATAAAGGTGAAGATAACAGCAGCAACTGAAGAACCTGACCTGTTGTAGGGGAATACTGATACATGTGCACATATCTGTCATTCATAGGATTGTTTCATCATCCTGAAAGCAAGGGGAACTTGCCAAAATCAGTTTCTTTTCTTCTGCCCTCTTTAATCCTGCTATCCCAATGTTCATTTGGAATATTTTAAATGAATTCTGCACAAATTCAAAGGCATTAGAGCAATAATAATTCTGATCTGGGCCCCAAATCAATTTGTAGTAATTCAGAAGAGGAAAAGAAAAGAAAATGCTTATTTGGTGTTTTTTCTTTTTCTTCTCCATGAAGACTGAACTTTGGTTAAGAAGCTCGTAATAGAACCTACCTGTAACCTTAGCCTGGCTGTCAATCTGTTTGTGTCTCAGTATTTTAGAGCCATCTCTAAATCTTGGGTCTCAGAGTTCCTCAAGTTCCACCACCTCAAAGGTGACAGAGAGTAGCATTGTATAAAGTCACCACTAGACACCTGTTTCATTTAAGGGATAAGCAGAAGTAGGTGATGGAGTTGTGGTGACTGAGTGAGCATCTTCCAGGCTGCTCCTTTCTCCTTGTACAGACTTGAAATAGGAAAGATTCCCCCTCATTGCCAGGAAAATGATTCCAGTGGCTAGTGTTCCCAACTGCTAATTTGAGAAGAAATGCTTTAATTCTGGGGAAACTTGTCTCACTTCATCTCTCAGCTTTCATTTTTCCTAGATTTTGTGCTTCAAGAACCATCTGGTATCAGAATTTTTTCCCTGCTGTTTTTCAGTATCTCCTGATTAATGAGATACATGAAATTTGTCAAATTTCTCACTATGAGGTAAAGCTTTCTTATTTTTTTTAGTGTCATGTTTATTAAATTAATACAGGAGTGGACATAATAGTTTCTTGAAAGGACTCACCCTGTGGTGAGTTCACAGGACCGCTGGACCTGTATCTTTGCCAGTTATAAATGTTTCCTGTGGAGATTCATACTAAGCAGCAGCCATATAGAATTCAGACACTGGAGAAAGCTGATGCCTTCTACCAAATTTCCTCAGTTAGTCTCTGGATGATGTGCTGAAAAGGGTAAAGGAAACTTAGAAAATAAAACTCTCAGTGGAAGAACCAAATAGTCAGAAGTCTCATCAGATCTTAAATAGAGCTTCAATTTTAATTTATAAGCACCATTGGCCAGCAAAAAGGGAGGTGTCCAGAGGTTAGCCTAACTTCTGATGACAGCAGATTCTTAAGCAGCTGAAAACCTGCAATATATTTTGCTCGTTCTGGTAGACTAGGTTAATTATGAAACCATATGGGAGACATGGGAATACTGTGCTACACATATATTTGATGTAGAGTGATGCCTTTTAAACAGAATTTAAAAAAAATTCACTGAAATTTCAAGACTTTTTCATCAGTCATAGATCAATCTCAGCATGGTAAAATGTGAAAAGAAAGTCCCTAAAGTAAAAAATGAAAATGGACTCATAGACACTACTGAAAGACCTCCCAGTAACCAGACAAAATTGACAAATTTTGACTGGGAAAGGAAAGAATTGAGTCAAGACTATTGAGTGTATGACAGTGGGAGAGTTGTTCAGTTCGGTTACTGAAGGGCTCAGATGTAACTAACTAAATGCTCTTATGGGATGGTATATTACTAATTAGTTGTTTTTTTTTTTTTGTGTTAGGCTAACCTCCCCCTAATCCCCAACATGCTCTCCAAAATAAGTGAATTTGATTTTCTTGTAAGTTTAGTAGAAATTACCATTACGAGTACCACTAATTTTATCTGAAATTTGAGAAGCACTTTAGGGTAGCTACAATTTCTTTACGTATTGTTGAATTGTTGTCCATATTATGGTCTCATGAAGAATAGGCAAGTCTGATCAAGGAAGGGGGCTGGAAAGCTGTGTTGACTGTCATTATTAGTCTTTACTTATTTTTGATGTGTATTTATTAAAAGCTTTTCCATTATTTTGCTGAGGGATCACGTCAACCTGCATCAAATTATTTGTTCGTTCTCCATTTGTTTGCCTTCCAAAACTTTTTTGGTTGCTTTCTTCCTCTCCCTCCATTTTCTTCCCTGTTCTCTGGAATTTCTTATGTTCCCAAAATTGCCAAACTTAGCAGGAGTGCTTTGGGCGCCCAGTGGTTATTCTGGGGGAAATTGCCTGATTTTGTAGAGTTAAGAACACTGGGTTACTTTTTACGGGTTCAGATCTGTACTTTTGAGGGCTCTCAGTGAAGATGAGGGACATCACCAATTCAGAAGCCAAGGATACTTTTGCAGCTCATCACAGTGTGTGGTTCTGTAAGTGGCTGGTTTCCCAACTTGAAGACCAGAGCCAACACCATTGGCAACAATATTGTTCCAGGGTAAAACAGCAGAAGTGAACTCAAAACTGAGCCTAATGCAATTGACTGTCACATGACAATGTGTGGTTTGAAGCATATTGAATTGATTTCTAATCAATGTCTGTACTTTTAACAGAATTTAAAGCTATAAAGAGTGAGAACTAAAGATTTGGATTTCACTGTGTCTAACAACTGGGTAAAGTTCTTGGACTGACACACAAAACCATCCTTCATAACATATAAACTGAAGGATAATCAGTGTAATTTTTTTTGTTCCTTATAACTCATCTAAAGCTCTTTGTAAGTACAGGATGTCATAGATTGCCATTTTGAGAGATGGGTCTATAGTTGTCGCAGATTTTAGGAGCCTTTGGAGGTTTTTTCATTATAAAGAGGTTTTTCAAGGCCCTTTAAACAACTGTTATTCACATAATCCTTGTTGTCTTTAAATTATGATAACATTCCTTCCTGTCACATCACACAGACCTAATGAAAGGCAAAGATTAACCACCTGGGCCATTTACTGCTAAATGCTGATAACTGAAAATCCAAGGGAAAGGCATTGCCCACTTTAGCAGGGTATAGCAGTGACTGCACTTCAGACGTGCCCATTAGCACCTTAATCCTCAGGAGAGTGTGAGCAGGACAAAACTTGTTACTTCCAGAGCTGGACAATAATTGTGGTTGCCATATTTTCTCATTGCAGCAGATATGTTTTCATTAACATTCTAGATGGATTCTTTTCCATTCTGCCTTTTCTTGTTTGATTGACACCAGCTTTGCAGCTTCTCAGAGGATGGGTTGTATCTCAGCATTCAATTTAGCCCTTCAGATAGGCCCTTCTTCCTTTTTTTTTTTTTTTTTTAGTAAATACAACTTTTTGAAAGTTGATGTTTCTTTTTACAGTATTTTCTAAGGGCTTAAAGCTTTAAGATCATCAACATTATTACATCAGTCAAGTGCCAGCAGGAAAGTCTCTTAAAAAAGAAAGGAATAAAATAATCTGTAATCCACCTTGACTAATGTTTGTCAGACCAAAAGAAAGGAAAATTTAGCAAATAGAATTTTTAAGGACTGGGGAGGGGGGCATGGTGGGAGGAAGGGGGATATTTAATAAAGATCAGGAAATTCAGAGGAGCTTAGAAAAGAGTTTTTTTCCAGATGTTGTAATGCGAGGAGGCCACATGCTAAGTTTATTTGCAGAAATTCATCTCACACTGAATTCTGTGTTATGGAAGGATTTTGTTTTTGTATTTGTTTCCATAAACATCTTGATGTAAATATTTCACATATATCAATTGCAAATATGTTGAAACAAGAATAATAAAGGGCAGTTATGAAAAGCAAATTTGAATGTTTTATTACACATGACATATTTCCTTCTGTCCTGTCCTTTCAGAGGTGGGCAGATACCCCTGAAGGCTCTGGTCTTTGTCAGGGTTTTGTGGAAAAAACCAAAATGTGGGGCTGAGCTGGGGAAAGGGCTGTACTCTTCTGACAGGAATGAGGGAGCAGCAGTTGTGGAACATTAGAAATAAATAAAGGAAGGGAGAAAGGGGAGAGAAGGACCAGGCCTTACAGAAGCCCAGGGATGCTGAGGTGAAATGGCTTGTGCTGGTATTAAGGCTCTTTAATTCTTCAGCTGAGTGTTCCTGGAATGGGAAATGGAAAGAATCTCAGCTACCATTCACTTTGTTTAATAGCCAGGGCTGCAGGAAAAAGGTGCTGGGGGGCTGCTGCAGAACATAATGACCATGGAATTCCGGGCAGCCCTGCCAGACATCCCTGCCTGGCACAGCCTCTCTGTTCTGCCCAAATTCTCCCTGGGATGTCCTCAGCAGTGCGGTCCTGGGCCATTGCCTGCTCCCCTGGGAGCCTGCCAGTACACAGGTGTCAGGCCTTGCCTCAAATCAAGAAAAGGAAAATTACACAAATTTCACTTGCTGTGAAAATGTTAAGTTGCATATTACAGTGTCAAACATTAAGACTAGGAAAAATTAAATAATGGAGGGTATAACGTGATATCCATTTTATAGAAATTAAGATTACACATCTTGTAATTTTTTTCCAAATCCTGTATTTTTATATCATTTACATTAGAATAATAGTCCAGAATATTTTTAATAGGTTAAATTCTTTGTATGATAAGATCTGTTTCCTTTAAGGTATTTATTTTAATAATTTAATTAACAGTCACAGAGTGAAATTTTTTTTCAGCTAGCAACAGAGCCACCTTCATTTAAAATGCAGAGTTAACTCGGCTTCAAAATTAGATAGGTGACAAAAGGCTGCAAATGTTCACCCTTTTTGTTTTAAGCTGTAGGTAAAAACTGATCTCCATGTTCTTTTTGTTTCAACAGCTCTAATGAATTCTGTTTGTCTCGAATAAGCAGCATAGTATCCAGCAGTAGACACAATACTCTTATCTAAGGATATAGAAAGGCACAGATCATGTTGTGTTATTTGAAAAATGGTGTGTAATTATGGAAATAAAGAAAATGCTAGAACAGCTGAGGCAGTGTCACATGTACACATTCAGCTTTTGTTTTCTGGGAATTGTTTGGGTTTCTCCAAGCGTAAACTCTTCACTTGTAAAGGCAGGAGGCTTCTTCAAAAGGATGAACCAACTTTCTATTTTTCTTTTCCAAGAAAAAAAGGAGACTATTTCCCTATAAGGTAGGCTTTCCAGCATGTTCAATACTGCATACCTTACAAATTTTCTGAAAGAATTTAAATCCCCAAACCCTAAACTAGCCCCCAAATAAACCACACACCAGCTTTCTGTGCAGTTTTCTACCTCCAAGACATTACTTTCCAAGGAGGAACTGTCACATGTCACATTGGTATGAAAAAGAGTTTATGTCCTTTGCTAGGCTTGGCCTTGAAGTAACATTGAGGCATAAGATATATTTGATTAGCGTATTTTATGCTCCTTATTCACTGCTTACAATAAACGTACTTGATATTGGGCAGCTACTAATTGAAAATCTGAGCACTTAAGAACCTGTATGTTCCCTCGGGAGGCACTGTGTTTTAAAGCCAGTGTCCCTTCTACCATCTGTGACTGGCCTGTTTTATGTCAGGGTTCTCTCTGAAGAGGTCTGGAGAGCTTTAGGAAGCGTGGTTTGGTCAACTTCTGTCTATTTATGGCTAAGGACAGCATAATCCTCAGTATGTGGACCAAGAGTACTTTAATCAGTATTTGACAAAGAATTTGACAAAAACTCTTGAATTTAATTTTGATTTCCTCACTGAGAGCTGTGATTCGCAGAGATGAAGTGTCATTGTGGGAAATAATTTTGTAAAGGGGCCAAAAATTTAAAACCCAGTCTTGAAACCAGTTTTTGAATCCCAAAAGACTGTTGCTGTTGAATAAACAGTTGTAAAAGAGCTCAGTGGGAGGCCTTATGTTTTTGAGAAGTCTCAGATGTTGATGCTTAAAAATCATGTTGCAGCCTTCTTGTATCACGTTTTGTACCTTCTGATAATTAATGTGGCCCAGCATAGCTTTCATTAAATTGTACATAATTTGTATACAAGCCAAAGGATTTGACTTGTTCAGTTGGAAAATCCTACATGGGCTCATCCTAATTACAGCTGCTCTGTCTATATTTACAATGTTCCTCAGAATTAGATTTTTTTAAATGCTACCAAGAAGTTGGACGTTTTTCCTGTTTGTACTCTTGTGGCATCTGAGGGCCCTTGGAGAGATGCCAGGCAAAGGCTCAGTGACTGGTTACAGAAGGTTTCTCCTGGTGTTTTCTCATTGCTTTTTTGAAGCAAAACTGTGTCTCAGTATCAAGGTGGGATGCTGGTGTTGGGAAAGGGAGGGTCAGAAGAACCCAGAATTCGGTAATTAGAGATGTGACATAAGCTAAGCTCAAGTTTCAAGGCTCAAATCAGACATTACTTAAACTTCCATCTCCCATTTGAGCCTGAGTGCCAAAGCCTTGGGCTGTTGAGGGGCACACAGGTGTGTCTTTCTGGCTTTTGCACAAGTTTGCAATGAACTCAGTTCTGTCTTGATAGAGCAAAAGAGGGGTGAAATTGTGACTACTCCCCCTGTCTCCCCCACCAGTGGGATTGTTTTCTAGCCAGACAATTCCCCAATTACTCTCCTGCTGTGGGATTCAGTAATTTATCAGAGGTCTGTTTTATTGCAGAAACTGAGCCAGGCTCTGTGTGCCAGTGCAGGGTATTAAACCCACAGCAATTCCTCATCTGTCTTTTGCTGTAGGATGTGGTGTGTCTGATTACCTAAGGTGTACAATCTTCTCCATATTTTCTGAATTAGTAAGGAAAACTTGGAAATTAATAATGTTTTTTTTTACAATAGTTATAAGATATTCCCCCCTCATCCTGTAATTATATCAGCCTGGAATCCAACCATTCTTACAGAACTATAATTCCATACACATCAGTGAAATGAATGTGTTCCTGAAAAATAATATTTTTGTACTGGCAGACATTTGCCTTACATAGGTGTAATACTGAAGCTATTCTCCAAGACAAAAATAAACTCCAGAGTTTGGTCATAAAGTAGTCGTATGGGACACAGGGCTTAAAATGCCCCCATCTTATCAGTATTTCTCAGTACAATTTTGTACTTGCTTTGTTTGCTCTTGTTAATAAGAACTTTCCTAAAGCTTAAGACTTGAATATATGAATATTTAATTTAAGTAGAATGGTAAACTATCCAAGGGTTCGTGAATGCCTGGGGTTATCCCTTGGTTACTACATCTCTGAAAGTTCACTCTGAAGCGCAGATTAAACCACCAAGCATTTATTTAAATGTTGTGACCTGCCAAATAGACTCATCAGGCAGCTGGAGGGATAGATTTAGGTGTCTCTAGGTCTGCTTAGAAACAGCCCAAATCTGCCTAGCAATTCTTTACTGGTCTGAGACGTGGGACTTCAGAATCTGTGTCTTCAAACAGAAATGGGTCGCTTATTTCTGAGCAACCTGGCCTAGCTGAGGATGTCCCTGCTCACTGCAGGGGGGTCATACTGCCTGTCCTTTAAAGGTCCCTTCCAACCCAAACCATTCTGTGTTCCTATGATTTCCAACTCTGTTAGCAGTGTAACACCTCAGCTTCCTCTGCTGCTGTAAAACCAGCATGGATATTTCAGGGGCAAGATTATCTGGCTCAGCCAAAATGATTGTTGGGGTGGAAGGCTTCTTTGGGAGAGGTGTAGGATGAGAACATGTTGTGCTTTAGTTCATTCATGAAATTAATTTCAGGCCTCTGTTGTGATAGCACCCTTTCCAAAAGGGTGGCAAAAGTCCTTTACTAATTCCTTCACCAGGCCAGCTGGACAGAAGAGCTGGAAATAGCAGCAGGACCCATGTGTAGGGCTGGAGAACATTATCCTTTGTAGAAAGGATCAGGCTGACAGAATCAGAATGTTTTCTGTAAACCATGTTTTGACCACATTTTCCTTAAACAGCATAGTGGTGTGTTCCTCTAACAGTCACCACTTCTGCAATGCCTTCTGTTTTCTTTCTTCTGTTTTTTGTTTGTGTTTGGTTTTTTCTTTTTTAATTTTATTTTTATTTTTGGTTTTTCTTAGTCTATAAAGACTAGCTTGGTGTTACACTTTTCGGCTGTTCTTCTGGTTATGTGAATTAGAAAGCGAGGGGTTTTTTTTCCCAGTTAAAATACTACTTTGCTTTGAAACAATGTTCTTGGATGAATTTTCATAATGCTTCTTCAAAATGTTTATAAAAAAAATATAAGAATTATTTTTGAGATTTTTATAAATTTTTTTCTTAACATATCAATAGTGTGTTTTTTTTATTCTTAGAATTTGCATTAATTTACTCATTTTTAGTTTAAAAGTCTCAAAGTACTTTGTAGTGAACTTACTCTTAATCTCAAATGAAAAGATGCTCTCTTTCCCCCAGAAGAATTGGCAGAGAATCTGGATTGTGTGTACAAAGAATATAACCTTAAATGGTACATTATGACCTTAATTTTGAATTGTAAGGCCCTTCATCCTGGGAGGATGAACAGCCCCCAGGCACTGGTGCAAATGGGGAAGCTGAAGTAAAGCTCAGGACTCTGACAGTAAGCAAACTTGATCCCTCAATCTCTGCCAATGAGCTGGTGTGATTTAAAGTTTCTACTCTGATTTTGTTTTCTTGTATGCGAAGCCAGGGTGGCCCAGAAGCCCAGTAATCAGCAGAACCTGGCTGGGAGGTAAATCCCCTTCATGGACTGGCATCTCTGCACTGTCACAGCTTCTCAGGGAGATTACAGCAGAATGATGTCTTGGATGGTTAGTCAACCTTGACAGCTCTGTGGTAGAGCCAGTTACAGAATCTATTGCAGAACTTGAGCATTTCTGTTTAATTCTAAGCACGGAGACAAACCAGAGATACTCTATCTGAAACTTGATTTTAGCTCGTTATGGTTTCATGCACATGTCAATATTCCCTGCTCTGTAATGGTAATCGACAGCTAAAGAAAAAGGTAAATTTATATGAAAAATTATTTATCAAAATGTTTGCTGTACAAATTGTTCTTTCCTAGGCCTCCAGCAGCAAATGATATTTATTGACTTTAATTGGATATGATTGCATTTTGTATTCTAGGCAGAACAATTTTTTGCTACTCTCTGCCTCTGTATTTGCTTTTCAAATTCAATTTTCGATACCAAAGAGAGTGAGAAGGCTATTTAACACAATGGTACTTACTTAGAATACTGATTATATAGTGTTCTCTGTCCCTTCCCATCTTTGAGACACTTTATTCCCTGATGAATTATAGCAGTATTAAAAATCATAAACTGCGTCAGTAACAGACAGCTGATGGGCTTCATATATGGGAAAATAACTTCTTTCAAGTTTTTTCATCATGATATACACACAAATTAGGATTGAAATTAAAAACTCCTCAGGGATATTTTCTTTGTTGAAAAAATGCCTTCTTTCATGACTTGGTTTGGTTTTTTTAGCTCTATAAGTAAAGTGTATTGCTTGTTGTAAATAGCATATTAATTGATGTTAATGGGAAGTAGCTGTATTGCAAATAGTTTGTGCTATGGTGCTAACTTATCATCTACCCTCCAGCTACAAAATTTATTGGTGTGCTGGGCTAGCATTATATACTGAAATGTTGTTCAATTACAGACACTGAAAATGGGGGTGAAAAAGTGTGCAGGTTTTTTTGGTCCCTGCTTCTCTAAGCAAAATCTCCTCTAACTGTATTTGCTGCTACCAGGAAATGCTGTTAAAATGTAGGATCATTGCAGAAAGGGTAATTTCCCATTTATGCTGACATGGGGCTCTGCAGTGGACAGTGTCATAAGAAAGTAAGATTAGCTCAACAGTTTCTAATAGCTGGCTCCAGTGCAGGCTCAAACTCCTGCCAATAAGCTAGAGACCTTTTCCTGCAGGAAAAAAAATCCCCTTTCAGTCTGCTTCTAAAGAATATTGTGAAAGTTTGAAAGTTTGGTACCTTCTGACTTTTGATGGGTATGGAAAAGGGAGAAATTGCTTGAAGAGCTCATTTTCTTGGAGCCAGGTTACTGCTCTGATGGAAGTGGAAGTCCTAAGGTTCACAGGGATTCTTTCCTCCGTTTCCTGGAAGGAATATATTGTCCATATCAATGATTTGGGAGAAGGCAGGGCTGTAATTTCACCATAACTTCCTCCTAAGCAGGAATGACAAGCCTGAAACCAAATAAAAGTCTGAAGTTGACTTTTGGTCAAAAAGGTTCTCTTGCCCTCTGAAGAGTGATCCACAATTCCCCTTGCTCTGTACAGCTTTCTGCTTCACAGTTTTCTGGGTTGCTCAGTCCAGATACAAGGAATTCATTGTTTGACAGACAGCAGGTGCTTGCATGCTTCATGGAGAATGTGAAGCACGGGAGAGTTCCAGGATGTTCTCTCCAAGCCTGCTCAGGCAGGCACTGACCCGTTGAAGGCAGAGCTAAGTGCTTTCTGAGATGAGTCCTCCTGGTGAAGGGCAGGCAGCTGCCTCCAGAGCTCACCACTGTGTCTTCTTCGTACTCAGAAGTTACTCTTCAAGCAAATGTCTATATTTGAAACACTTTCCTCACTGCATCATAATATGGCAAGCACAAGTTCCAGTCCTTTTAGAAGGATGCTGCCAGGCTACAATTTTGTGGTAGTTCATAGCAGTTTATAGCTGGACATTCAATACTTCATTTAATGCTTAATTTTTACTTAGGTTAGATCCTTTATTTGGAAATAAGATACCATCCACATTATCAAATACTCTGTTTCTATATATTCCGTTAGTCTAGAACTGAGCGTTGCTTTGCATCATTCTGTAGTTCCCAGTGCTGGTGTAATACATGAATGTAGCATGGTTCCAATAGGGAACGTAACATAAGTATTATGATGTTAACTCCTTTAGATTTATTAGATACTAATTTTCTTTGATTTTTCAGGCCACTGCAGCCCTGATTTTTATTGTTCTTACAGTATGATAAAAACAAAGTAGCAAAATTGCAAATTTTGACCTTTCTGTCTTAATTATGGTGTATATTATTTTATGTGATTGAGCTCTTCTAGTTTAGGAGGAAGTTAACTGAGGTGGGGAGGCTTGAGCCAAATGGACATGACAGCTTAACAATTTTCAGTCACTGTCCTCAAATTCTGATGTGCATTTTTGTTCTGCTGTCTAATTATAGCACCAGAAGAATGGTGTACAATATGTTGCTGCTTTCTTCCTGCAGAGCAGCACATTGCATTTTGCTTAATGATGGAGGAGTAGGAATCTATAGTGCACCAGGAGCATTGTCTTGCTTTTTGTGCAAATCAGAAAATAACTCCCTTGTATGTTGCCATAGAAAAGAACTGGAGTCTTTATTTGAGTGCTTGACAAGGATCCTCTCTAAAGTGAGGAAATAATTTAATATTGATTATAGATTCTCTCTATAGAGTCACTGCATGATTTTGTGTTAGTGCTTTTTCTTAGGTTTGTATAATTAATGCACACATCCTAATGCACCACCATCCCAGCTTGCAGATGACTAGTATTCTTCATTCTGTTAGATTTTTGAGTCATAAATCCATAAAAGCATCAAAATGTCTGTACTGAAGACACTTTTTACAGCTTCTCTGCTTCTGGCTTTATGCTGAATAGGTACAACCCAAGGAGAAGATACAAGCAAATGATTCCCTGTGCAGAAATTAAGATAGGAAGGATGTTTGAAGGATGAATGCCAACCACTTTTTTTAACTATTTAGTTTACTCCAGCTAGTGGTAAATTGAAGAGATGAAATTAGCTGAAACTAGAGGATGGTTGGAACAAAAGACTTGCCTGCTCAGGGTCATGTAAGAAAACATTTAGACAAAAGCATCTTGTTTAAAAAAAAATGTATCTATCCAAGCTAATCCATGTGGATAACACATTTAGGGTTCTCACTGACAGGAGGTCATGGCTGTCTGTATTTGATTGAATAACATTGTATCAAAGTCAACATGCAGAGGGCCCACCAGAAGTTATCAGAATTATCATTTCAATTAAACAGATGGCTGAGGAATCAAATGAAGAGCCTTTGAGTGATGGCTACGGAATCAATAATGTCTTTCTGAGCTTTATTGATTTATCCTTGTCCGGGCGGTAGAATTGATTTATGTCTCTAGCTTTATTTTGATAAGTCAATGATAGCTCAACTATTCCTAAATTAATGTCTTCTTTTTGTGGGGCTTACATTATTTTTTTTCTCCTGGTGAAGAGACAGAGTTTTACATCAAGCCAAACTGATTTTACTAAGTAATTCTGTGGCTAACAGAGTATCATAAATCAAGCAGAAGGATGGTCTCTGCAGTTTCACATGGAACGAATGACTTAGAATTGTGGGAAAGGCATTTATTTATTTAACCAGTCAGATGGTATTGCAGTTTTCCTCTTTGTGCTAACAGATCAGTTGACGTTTGCAAGCAGACAGGATTCTTGCTGTGAAGAATGCAGTACTGTGAGGATTGTAATGTCTTTCCACAAATAACAGGGAAAAAGAAGAGAAAAATGTATCTGTGTGTGAGAGAAGGAGAAGAAAAGGGCAGTCCAGCTCCACAACTAAGCTGCTTTTGCCATATGGTGCATTCCAAATGTATGTGAAAAGACATTGCATGTGGAGCTCAGTCTTGTGCTGTGGTGAACAGAGCCTGGTGTGGTACCAGCTTGCTTTTTACAAACCCAGATAGCAGTGCTGGCTTTGCTGCAGTTAGAAATGTCCATATCAGTAACAGTTTTGTATTCTAGGTCATTGAAATATTGGCAATATTTTTACAAGCCTATAAAGCAAGCACTTCACAGCTGCTTGCTTGCCTTTTTCTTTTACAATATGTACCCTTAAAAGTTCCTAGGAATAGTTCTGGGTTTTTTTTCCCCTAACAAGTAAGAATGAAAAATAGCATCAACTAACCCTTTCCCCCTTCTGCTCCCGCCCCCCTCCATCTCCTTTCTGCAATTTTTTTTCAGCACCAAACCCAGGTAAATTTTTCAGTAAATACTGAATAAGTAGAACCTGTGGCCAGATCTGATTGTAAATGATCCTGGGAGCTCTGAGGCAACCAGAAGTTATGTTTGAGGCTTAGATTTTTATTGTTCTAGTAGTTAGATCATAGTAGCTCTAACAGGACCTAGCCAAGCTGTGCCTCCCTGCTAGCTCAAGCTTTAAAAATCTTTGTACAGCCTTGTACAATGTCATATCATGTATATCATAATTGATCCTTCCTGGGATTGTCATGTATCAGACAGAACATGGCTGCAAGTTTATTAAACTATTTTAATCTGTATATATTTTTTTAAAAATGGAGAGGAAAAAGTAGTATTGAAATGCAGTGTGTTTGGAAGGAATGTCAGGAGACCTGGGTCATAATTCTAGCACTGACTGATGTCAATAATCAGGTAAATGACTTCATTTCTTTTCTCTTCATCAGTGATTAAAAGGATAAGTAGGCCCAGAATTGCTAACTCCTACCTATATTTAAATTCCTTTAGTTATGTGGTAGTATCTTAGGATCTCAATTCCTTTGAGCATATAGGTCCTTCTCTTTAATTACCTTTATCAGGGAAAGCTTTGTGGTTTAATTTGTGCCAGGCATTTTGAAGGTCATAAATTCAAAGCCCTATTGTTACTGAGTAAGCAGAATAGAACTGTTACATTAAAAAAATCAACTTTCAAGGCCAGATAAAAGCTAGTTATTTGACCTTAAAGCTAAATAAAGGAAAAACAAAACAAAAAACCAAACAAAAAAAATTCTTAAATTTGAGAAATTAGAAGAAAAACAAGACTTTTTCCTCCAAAATACAGGGTTCTTAAGGAAAGTCAAACCACTGTATCTTTGGTTGATTTTTCGTCATCATTATAATTATTAAGTAGCATTTGAGACTTGTGTAACTCAATATTCCAGATTAGCTTTTCTATGAAAACATAAACAGATAACTCTAATCAGAAGATCTAAATTCAACAAGAACATTGTATATAAACCTAAATATTTAAAAGTTTTTTTAGTATTTAGTGTTCTCTTGCTGTTGAATGCTGATTGTTTATATAGTGGATGTGTAATTTCTTTGCTACTTGGAGTAGTAAATACATATATACACATACAGACAGATGTCTTTAAAGTTTTAGTCTTAAGAGAGTCAATTAATGATAGTACAGAGATTTAGAGAGAGACATGTTACACCCGGAGGTGTAACAGGTCTTGCTAGGTTTCTTTTCTATAAATGCATGTATTTTCTACTCAGTCAAGTCCATGATCTGAAGGCAGTGCTGCCTTCTGGGGTCTCAGAAAGCTAAGTAATAAGAGGCATTTAAGCACCAGTTTGAAAAGAGAGGCCACTTGGATGAGGGGGTTTGAAAGTCTACATTAAAGAGACTTACAGTGCAAGGAAAGCCATTGGGCAAACCCCACTTTTTTTTATTAAAACACTATAGGGTGGTCAGTTGGTTTTAACTTCGGTAATGTAGTAAAGTTATGTAGAAACACAGTAAGAAAAGGAGATAAAAGCATTCCTACTGTCACTCCAATATTATCACTTCAATCAGATTTTGAGCACAATGTAACTGTGCTGAACTGTGGTTCAGTGTGTCAAGCCATTGTCTGCCATCAGCGCCTGCATAGCTGCCATTGTTTTACTGGAGCAGCTGCCACTCAAACCTGTGATGGAGTAGGTGGAAGGCATTCCAGAGTTACACTTGCATTGTGCTACACAAAAGAGATCTATTGGGATAACTCCCCCCACGTTTTGTGTGTTTTTTTTTTTTTTTTTTTTTTTAAACTTTGCATGACTTTGATACAAGAAATCTTTTATTTGAAATATTGGGCAGGCTGATAAGCAGGGCTCTGGAGATGAAAATTACAATACAGAAATGTCTAGAGATAAAAAGATCTGTGTGACAGAGAATAGATGTACAAGTTGTACTTCTCATCATTTCTGCTGGTGGGTGGACATAAGCAGTCTAAACTGAAGTCTCTGGTTCTTTGTAGACATATTTCATTCATATGTGAGTGCTGGGTTATGCATGAAGGAAATTAAATTTGTTCCCTTTGAGAGAGAATGAATACAGGTTTGTAACCTTCTGTTGTTGGACTATTAGAGAAAGACAGTAGAGAGAGTTCAGAGGATGGCAGATGCGGGGCTGAGTGGGGCTGAGGGGTCAGTGCTCAGCAGTCAGTGCTGGGAGGCTACAGGGAAATCAGTTTCAGGAAGAACTTCTTTACTGTGAGTGTGGTGACACACTGGCCCAGGCTGTGGGTGCCCCAACCCTGGAAGTGTCCAAGGCCAGGCTGGATAAGGCCTTGAGCAACCCGGGATAGCAGAAGGCGTCCCTGCCCATGGCAGGGAGGGTTGGTCCAAAATGAACTTTAAGGTCCTTACCCAGCCCTTAGCGTTCTATGATCTGAGCCACAGGCTGGTTAAAATGAATGCTCTCCAGAGGTCCTTTCAACTTCTGTGATTCTTTGAAAAGGAGAATCAGGCAGGCTTTTCATTTTCCCTAACATGGCATGAATTTAATGTTAACTTTAATTTTCCATTTACTTTAGTGCTTTTAGGAAGATAAGTCTCTGCTTTCACTTAGTGCCTTGCTGATGACAGCAGTGGTCAGCTGGGGAAGGTGTGTTTCCCTTAATGTCCTCCAGAAGTGGAAGGGACAGCTAATATCCATAATTAGTCTCTGATAACATATAGTGATTAATCTCTGAAAATAAAAAAACCCCAAACTTTCAAGACATGCCAGCAGAAGACACAGTGTTCTTCTGTGTCTCCTGAATAGCTCTTTTGTAGTTTCTCTAGACCAACTTTGCAAAAGGCAAAGCTTCAAGGATTTTCTCCTGAGAAAGTAAAGACTGCAATGCATTTCAGGTTGTGGTCTAGGCTTTGCAAGTCCATTGTTAAAGCAGTTCTTGATAAAACACTAACAATTTGAACAGAAATGCAATCAATCTCTCTCTCAAAAGAAAAATGTTGCCTGTCATTATGGGATTTCTTTCTGGATTGATATCTTCAGATTGTTCAAATATTGAATAATTTCTTATTTAAACATTTAGTTGCAACAATATGCTCAGTTAGTAGGCAACAAGGGCCCTATTGAATTGGCAAGAAATATTTTAGTGAGTTCTGTTTGGTTTGTATCATGTGAAGCCAATCAAGGGTAGACAGGAGAGATTATATTATGCCTAAGCCTTGTTATTAAGGTTAAAATGAGATAAATGGAATATTGAGATTTTAATTTCCAGCCCTCTCATTCCTGCTTCCTGAAAGGAAAAGCGTGCATGTGGCTTAAATTTGAAATTTTTAATGGGAGGAAAAGTGATCTGTGCAGAAATTTTAGCATCAAGGGTTTTGATGACCTTTGCCATAAACCAAAGGAAAAGAAGACAAAAAACATTCAGGAAGTTGTTGCCAAACCACTTTAATTCTGTAGGTATGGAATCACATTCTCCAAATCCAAGCAATTCACTGTTATCTGCAGTGTTAAGCAGGTGACAAATGATGGGAGTAACAATCAACAAACAACCTGCTGTATTGGGGCTGAGCTAATGATGTACGGTGTTGCTATAGGACCACTTGCATAATTTCATAGTTTTTGTGTATCACTCTGTTGTAGTTAATTTTCATGTTTCTTATTAGACCTAACTGAAAGAGTGGGGTTTAGTTTGTTTGTTTCCCTCCTTCTAGTGATAATTTTGTCCTTTGATTTCTATTATTTTGGGCACTCAGAGCACTTCTAACATGTTATGTCATCTGGATTTTGGGACAGACCACGGCAGTGCAGAGATTTGCATAAAATTCTACCTATTGGTGTGTTTCAGATTTTAGATTAGTGCCACTTTGATAATATTGTCTCACTAAAGAAGAATATTCGAAGGGACAATTATGTCAATTGTAACTGCTAATATCATTTCAGTCTGAAGAGAGTGCACAGAGATGTGAGGCCTTGAAAACCATATTAGTGTAAGGCCCTTATACAGTATGAATTCTAAGGGGCTACCTCTACCTCAGTTTCACTGGGAATGTTAAAAATAAAATCCACAGTGGAATCTTTGGCGCTGAGATATAATGTGGACTAATGCAAAAGAATGCATATCAGAAAGTACAATTTGTGCAAATACAGTATTGAGTCAATTTTAGCTCTACGTGGGAAAGACATGAACATTTCTATAGGCACCTCATTGTACCATAGAGACCTTAAAAACCACAGAGTCTAGGCTGATATAAAATCATGAAATGGAGATAGGAGCATAAAACATGATAGCACTATTTATATGGCAGTGTACTTGATCTTTCTTTGAATAATGTGCTCAGTGAGGCATCCTTTGCCAAGACCCTGAAGTGGAAGATGGAAAACAGAATGGATTGAAGTAGAAATGAGGATATGTCTGTTGCTGCTGCTCTCTCAGTTACCTGTTCCTGTACAGAGCAGGAACAGGCTGAGCCCCTGGGGTGCTCCATCACTGCTCAGCCACAGAGCCATGACATGGCTGTATGTCCCTGGTGGAGCTGTTGTTGTTTATGGCCTGTTCCTTCCACTTCTGTGGAGTCTTGAAAAAGTTAATAGAAGTGGTTAGGGCTTCAGAGAGCAGCTGAGAGCACGTTCTCCCAAAGCAGTGGTGGTGGTAGAGCAAAGACAGGGAAGGAGAGTGAGGGAAAAGATGATAGATAATTACACATGAACAGTGAAGGCTGTCTGACTGTTCTTTTTACCAGGCTCTGGAGCAGAATAGTGGAAGAAAACCAGGTGCAGTATATCACAGTGCAGGTCCAATCTAACCATCACAACAGCAGTAAAAGGGAGGAAGGAACCAGAAGTGCTTGTTTACTCTTTGGAATATACTTGGTGTGCTTTTGAGATAGGTCAGTGAGGGATTTTTGTGTGTTTGTAGAAATCCATCAGGGTTTTGTGGTTCAGCTGACTTTAGGAAGTTCAGCTTTTCTTGTATTGCTGTGGTGAGCTTGCTTCTTTTAGAAGTACTTGCAGAAACACTCAGATCTGCAGTGGTTGTGTGATTCATCTTATAGTCAATCCCACAACTCAGTTATAACTGAACTGATGTGCTTTTCCGACTCAGCACCTGTCTCTGGACATAGAACCCAGTGATACTGCTGATAGTCTTCCTAATCAGGTAGGAAAGCCCCCCTCCCCCCCAAAAATAATGCAGAAGTATCCTTTTAACAAAGGATGTTATCAAAGCAAGGCAGGAGAAGAACTTCCCTAAGCAGAGAGCTCTGTTCCTGCTGCCTGCTCACTGTTTGAATGCTCTGTAGGGTGAACCCAGGTGCAGGGTTTATACCTGGGAGATGAGCAGTTGGCAAGGAGCCTGCAGGTGGCACGCACAAGGCTGTTTTATAGCCACAGCTGGGGTTTCAGCTGCGGCTGCTGCATCTTGGCAAGCCCAGGCTCAGCCTTTCATTTCAGGGCCTGAATCAGATGTGCAATCATATTTGAGTTTTTAAGAATTCTCTTCTTTTACAGAATTCAGTCTTGGCAGGTGTTTCTTGTGGTAGTTTGAGGCTGGTTTCTCTTTTTGATCTCTAGTCCTTGTCCTTACAAAGTCATTCAGATAGACTTGAAACCAGCATCTTCTGCATCTCTTAGTTTGAAAGGGTTAATACAAGCTGCTGTACCAAGGCCTTCCACAGAAAGACAGATTCATTGCTGTAAGTGTATTTTTGGTGATTTGCAGGCAACTAACTGGTCAGGGATTATATTTCTGATTATCCCTTTGATTTAGTTAGAATAAAAGCACCAGTGACATTGCCAATGACCCAGATGTTTGAAAAAGCCGTAGATTAAGATATTGAGGTCCGTACCTCCAAATCCCACAATATTACATTAACACACGTTCAGAAGCTGCAGAATTGGATTTAAATCCAGCTCTTGAACCCCCTTCATAATCTCATTTTGTACTTGGAGTGGTGAAAATAACGGTAATGCAGCTGCTGCAAGAGTGACTGTGTGAGCATTTTTCACATTAGAAAGGCTTTTAATAAAGTAAAAGTGTCTTAAGTGCAGAAGCATCTTTCCTTCTTTATTGCAGCTTTGATAGCAATGAAAAAATTCATAGTATTGTAACTCACCGTGGGCTGGAGATTGGTGGAAAAGGGATGTGGTCTCTGACTCACAGACAAGTACAAGCTTCACATATTAAGACCTCATTAAAGATTGATGATGTTTACATCGTTCACAGTTACTTTCAATTTTTGTTGCACACGTGACTGTCAGATGGCATTACAGATGAAGATTAAGCATGAGAGCAGTGATTGCATCAATCTCAATTTTGATTCTGGAGGTTTCTTCAGAAGAACAAAGGGAAAAAAGCTGATGAGAAAAATAGCTACAGGTGTTTCTAAGGAAATCCTGAAGTGGGTGAGTGTATTAGGTACTGAAGTTCCTCACCAAGAGTCATTAATACGTGTAAATGCAGTAGCTTACAGCCAAGCTCCTTTTGCCATGCTGCAGGCTTGGCACACTTCTTGGAAGTTTGATGAATGGGCACCAGTGTAAGAGAATGGACAAGGAGGAGTGTGCACTACAGGTGTGATCCTGGAGTAACAGTGCTGAATCAGACAGGCTGATTTACCCCTTGGAGGTAGAACTAGAGAATGGAGTTTCCAGTACAGGTGATCCTTTTCAATGCTGATTTACCATCTGCTAGGAACAGGTGGTGTTTCCCTTTGAACGTGTTCCTATTGTACGTAAGTGAAGTGACGAATTTCCATCCCAGGACATTTTATTCAAAGAAAAGTTAATAATCTACATATTTTTTCAGTGGGTGCAGGAACCTGCCAGAGAACCTAAGTGGAGGAATGCCTCATTTACAGTAGCTGATTGAACTGGAACACAGGGGTTTTATTCCAAAGGACATGGAATTTCCCAGTATTACCGTTGGTTTCCTCCCCTGCCCATGCCTCAGATGTGGTAGTCATAAAAGATTTTTTTTTGAGTATTCTGTATCCTGAAATAAAATGCTGAGAACAAGAGTGTGATTTAGGCTGTTTTTTATCAAGAGGCAGATCTTTTACAGGCAGTTATTTTGCTAGTAGAGGATGGATGAAGATATATGGAAAATGAGGATATGGAGGATATATGGAAGTCAGAAATGAGGATTAAAGATCAGCTGTGTAGTTTTGTGTTACGAAGCCTGTGAGCACAGAAAGATTTATCGGTGAACTGTGGGCAGCCGAGGCCAATTGACCAAATTCAGGTCTTGCTACGTCTGATAGTTTTTTGAGCTGATTGCCTTTTTAGCAGTTCATGGCTGTTATGGATCATTTCCAATAGCTACTGAAGGGACTGGTGTTTCCCCTTCTTTTCGGAAGAAATTGGAAAGAATGAAAAAAAAAACCAAAAAACCCCCCAAAATGAAACATATACACTTTTTTGTGCTAAATTATACTTGATTTATGACGACTTTGCTCTGAAATAGAGGGTGGGTTAACTATATTCAAGTGACAGAAAAATTAGAAAGAATTAGCATAAGTTAAATGGTGGCTTCTTCTTCCCCCTGCATGTGTTTTTGGGCAGAGGAGCATGAGACCAACCTGGTGAGCATCTCAGGTGTGCAATGCACAGCTTAGAAGTCTTGCTTGGCTTAGCCCTATCCAGATACTATTGTTTTTCTTTCACTCATCTCGAATGTTGAGATGCAGCTCCTGGCAGCATCCTCAAGCTGACAGCTGATCTGAAGAGCCACGCACACCTCAGCAGCACATCTCTCCTTCTGGCTGTGCCCTCTCCTCTTCCTGAGGAGAGCAAGGGGCTGTTGCCTTTGGATTCTGTTTGTGCCTTGGCAGTTCATCCTTTCATTCACTTCCTTCTAACATGGGTTTTCTCTCCAGTGAACAGAGGTCAGAAGTGAAGCTACAAAGGATGAAAAAGCAAAGCTGGTAGTTCAGCTCCTTCATTCCTTTTTGTGTATCACTTTGGATTAAGTCTAATGCTTTGCTTGTGGCCACAGCAGAGTATTTGTGCTAAACAAAAGGTGTTTAGTACCAAAACCACTGGAAGTTACCTTACTGAATCACTCTATGATGTGGGTAAGTGCTGCTGAAGAACAACATAGAAGAAATCTCTCAATAGATAGAGGTAGCAAAATTTGTTCCCTTAATGGTGGTGTTCTGATCTATTTTGCTCAGAGAAGCAGCTTAAGGCCTGAAAAAAGAGGGTTTATCTTCCGAGACTTTTTTTTTAGTGTTGGCTTCCGTAACTCTTAATATCCCTGTTGAGGAGTAAATGATCAATTAAGTGGTAAGAAGACCAGGTAATTATTTTAACAAGCATAGATAGATATGCATTAAACTTGAAAATGGTCTGCCATTAGTTTGATAAATGCAGCTTTCTTAGTAGATGTCCTCCCTGCTCAAGAATGTTAACATATGGAGATTTTAAACCACTGGTGGAAAAATCCAGCAAAAAAAAAATTAAGAAGTAAAAATACAAAAAATATGAAAGACTTCTTACTTTTATTTTTATTTGCATCACCCTTAACCTTACGGTAACAGAATTTGTGTCTAATCAAGTTTTTGATCAATATCAGCAGATAGTAGGTATTAAGGAGCTCTGTTTATGGAGCACCAGAAACCCTGTCATTTTAAAGACCCTTCCTGGTCATTACAGAAGTTGTCAGTGTGATCTAGGAGCCTGCTTCTATCCGGTAACTTCAGCTCTGTGAGCTGATGTGAAGGGACAATGGGTTTGTAACATATGATAACTCTGGCATTTTCATTTCTGAGGAAATGAACTCCAGGGATTGTCCATGGAGGTAGGAGCCACCATCTCCTGCTGGAACATTTGAGAAGCTCAACTTGTGCCAGCTCCTCAAGGCCAGGCAGTCCCATTTGAAAACAACTATCTCCAAAATGAGACCTTTCCCATGGCATTTTAAGTCAGTCTTATCTAAGTTAGATATGCAGCGCTCGAGGTTTATATTGGATTCTTTTAATTTTTCGTGTTTTTTCTTCATATAGCAAGTAAGACAAGACTTTCAACACTTGTGTCACGACCACCAGCGGAGAAGGAAATGCTGTGTTGTGTGGTTTAGTTGTAAATGTTTAATTCTGTTTATATGGGAAGGATTTGTTTTTAATGAAAATGTTACTGATGTTCACGTTTTCCTTTTCCTTAATTTTTTTTCAGAATTACACATGGTTTTAGTATTGTATACTTTTTGACTAGACAATTAATTAAGCCTTTAATAGCCCACCAAAATCTATTGCTCGCTTTTAATTTTTCAGTCTGAGTATTTGTCTTGCATGACTTATCCAACTTTCCTTCATCAAAGCATTTTCATTTGTTTCAATTTAATTCATTGGCAGAGTATTTAATTAGGTGTTTACATCAAATTATTAAATAAAATACTGCACGATTATTAAAAATAATTTAACTATTTTTAATTTGGGTTGAAAGGAAGTATTAAAATCCCATTATGTGTGGACAGTTCCAGACCACTTCAGATATTTTTTCCAGAGTTGTTGCTAAATCCTCAAAGTGTGTCACTGTCTGTGTGCAGGTGTATTGGATCTACTGAGCACATTGTGCAATCCCAGACAAGCTTTCAGGGCGACAGTCTCCCATCGTGATGGAGATACTGTAACTGGAGTAGCATCCAGATTTTAAAATGCTGTAAACATCTAAGAGCTTACTGTACCTTTCTTTAGACAGTGTGGCAGAATCTATTTTTAAGTTCATTACCTTCTTCCAAGGTGAAATGCTTCCTGTGTGGGAAAAGCTTATCTCAAATTAAAGGATATGTTTTCGAGCTGCTGTTACCAGGATACTGAGGGAAGTGCATTCACTCATTCAAATAGCATCAATAAGGCTGATGAGACCTTATAATGAAGTGCAGTTGCACTTCTATTTATGTCTTCTGTTTGACAGCTTCAGTATCTGAATGCCCAATAATTGATTGATTAAATAAATGTATAACAAACCCCTTTGCTGTCAGATTTTTTTAAATAGAAATCAGCAATGTGACTGAAATGCTCACCAGCTGCTGTTGCCTGAGGTGGTGTATGCAAATGTCTGTGCCCGGGCACTTTGAATCACTTTTTGTCGAATACGGTGGTATCAGCTGAAAAACATGGTTGGAAGGAGTTTGAAATTCTGTGAGGGCTTCTTCAGACTTTTCTAGATGTGGCTTATGTTATGTGAGAATTCACACAAAGGAGGAGATGACTCGTGATTCCCCGAGCATGAATTCCTACTGTCTTAGAACTGGACTTTTTATTTAACTCGTGTAGCTCGTGAGTCTCGGACAAATGTTCTCAAAATCAGTGCTTAGGAATGACACAAATCTTGGGGAGCAGAAAATTCAGTACAAGCCTAAATTAGAGACTATTGAGGTTAAAGGGAGCTTCTCCACTGATTCCAGTGGAATTTGAATCAAGCTGTTGATGTTTCTGGGCTTCTGTTGCAGAGCTGGCTTAGGTCACGTGCTTAAAAACTCAGGTTATTTGTTTTACTTTCTCTTTGTGTGTTTTTATTTCTTCTCTGAGTTATTCCTTATGCCTGGAGGTCTCCTAAACTTGTAGTGGGTGGAGTATGGTTTCAGCAGTTGTGTTGTTGATCTCTCTTTTGGGGTGATGTAGAGCAGGTCCATGAGACAGATCACTTCTTTTGCTGTGCGTGACAGTTACAGCAGTTTATTTTTCATGGAGATCTACATGTGGCCTTATTCATTGCAGAGACTTATGCTTCTAAAGATGCTCATTTAAACACTTTCTGGTACTTTTGGTATTTCAAATGGATCAGTATTAACTGAAGTAACAAAATATTTCAGTTAAAAGACAGGGAATTTTTTCTGTGTAGAGACATTATTGATGAAGGACTCAATTTCCTGGCTTGTTACTGGCAGTATTTTTTTGTGTTCTGGAAAAGTGTGTTAATATCAGTCTGAAAGCTCTAGATCTAAATGTTATGTTATGTTATACACAGTATATTAAATTGTTAACAAGGAGTGTAGTAAGCAAGGAATGTGTTCCTTTCCTGTGTCATGGGAATGTTTGATTCACTCTGAAATCCATAATACAGTGCATTACAATACATGGCTAATTTTTAACATTTACCTGAATCTTTTATGTAGTTATGCTCATTAGCATAGTTTAGAAACCTGATAATGAAGCAGTCAGTAATTCTCTTTTTACACGTTTGAAGTAGGAAAAAACTGAATTTAACTTACTTTCTCACATGCATGTAACTTGGCTGGACTAGAGGCTTTAATCTGTTGTTGCAATATCAATGGAAGGAGTGTATGTTACCTATTTTCAATCAGTATGTTTCTGCTTGCTTCAGTTTTGATGAATTGGCACTTTCTGAGGGAAAACACTGGGTTAGGAGCAGACATCTCCTTGCAAAATTTCAAACTGGATTTACATTGCAAAGCAGTTGTGATAAGAAAGAGAAAATCACCCCAAACTTCATGGGGCTGTCCTTAAAAAAAAAAAATCAATTAGACGACTTATTCGAAAATACATCTGAAATGTTTTGGTTTTGAGTGTAACTTGCCTTTAAAGGTTATTAGCTGCAATACCTGACTGAGTGCTCTATGCATTTGCAGAAGAGTTTGAGCCTGGCTCATTGGAAGAGCTGGTGTGCAGTGTGTCATTGTCCTGTAAGCTGCCACACTGTGGCAACTTGAGGGTGTCTCTTTTTTCAGTCGTTAATTGCTTAATTATTTCAGTCTCTGCTACAATATGTCAAGACTTTTCCCCTCCTTGGTTATTTGTTGTCTGGTTTAATCAAGAGTAAAAGACATTTCTTTTTCTAACTCTGTGCTTTTATTATGGAGTGTGTGTGTTTGTATGCAATGGGTGGAGAGAAAGGAGGGGGTAGGTATCTACCAAACGTGCGGCATTATTAATGGCTGTTCTGATGCACTGTTGTTATTTTCAGAACGTGAACTTGAATGTATGACTCAGGTAAAGGCTTGATTATCCAAGACACTGGGTTTAGCTCAGAGAATTTAAATAAAACATATGGAAAAGTCAGTCCATTTTAGGTAAATAACCAGGTTAAAAGAAAGGCAGCAATTCCAGTCACTTTGGAGTTGCAGCTGAAAGTAGTGCAATTGGTTATTGCTCCAGTCAGTGGTGGTGGCTCAATACAGTGGTGTGTTAATGAGCTAATGCTTCCACACCCAGACTTGACACTTGTGACTCCCAGAGCTGTTTTTTTGAGGTGTAATTTCCAATTACAGTACTGCAGAGGCTCCAGAAAATTGTCCAGGGGCTTGTGAAGGTTTGTGGTTTAAAGAATGAGCAGGAAACACTCCTCCTGAACAGAAGTAGTCTTAGGGTGAATAGTCTGATGTCCTGGGCCTTAATGCTGCAGAACACACTGAAGTGGGGTCTTCCACAGTGTTGGTGTCTTTGTGCTTGATGTCTTCTTGGAGAAAGTATCTTCCAGACATGTTATGGATGGGGTGGTGATAGAACAAAGAACAGGAAGGTGCAACTAATCCTTCTTTTCTGTTAATAGCTCAGGGTGTCCAGAACTTGAGTCCATGGGTGAAGTGGGAACCTGGGCAATTCTCTCCCCGTATCTGGTGCTGTCATCCACATCCCCTTCTGGGTCCCACCAGCCCAGTTTCCAAGCAGCACATGCAGTTCTCTGTAGCAAAGCAGAAGCTAAAGCAGACCAAAATCTGAACTTTCAGATTTTCAGAAAGAGGACAGATTTGCAGGAAATTTTAAGGCCTGAAAACTGGGCTGGGTCCAAATTGCTTTGGCAGCACTTTATACCAGCTCTTAATATCCCTTCACGCTGAGCTGCACAGCACTGGTGGAGCAGGTGGTGATGCTGGTTTGGGATGTAGCAAAGCTGCCACATCTTGTGTTGTAAGAGCCAGCGATTCTCCTCCATAAAGCACATTCCTTAGAGGAAAGTGAAATTAGCAGACTGGCTAATTGCACCGAGGGTACAACACCGGGGGGCACCGATCAAGGGGCAGCAATGCTGAACAGGCAGGCACTGGAGGACAATTAACAGAGCTCTCATTACTGCAGAGCACGGAAACTGGCTACTGACAGCAGCAGAGAGAAACTTAGGAGAAATGGTGAGAATATCCGTGAAAGGGGAATTTTGAGTGAAGACTAAGGAAAGCCTTGGGTTTCTAAGTTCCCTGACCTCCACTGGTGGTTCTAAGCTTTGTTATTATTTGTCATGTCACTGTTTCAAGGAGTGAGGGACTGTTCTGTTAAGGCTGTGTGTCTTGTCTCTCCAACCTGTCACAAAATGTGTTTTTTCTTTAATAAGCTAAATTCAAGTTTCCCATTTCAACTGAACTTTTCTGTATGTGAGTGTCTAAGACTGTCTTTGCTTGGAAATCTGATAAATGCAACTTAATAGTTGTATTGTTTCTTTAAAAAAATGTTTATTGCAAATGAAATTCTAAGGGAATAATTAAATGGATAAAATAAAGAGAATTAATCTTACCTCTGTCAGTAGAGTGTAGGTTACAAGCAAAGATGATCATTCCTAAATAGGCAAATGTGAACACCATTCCAAACTAGGAAGATTAAGAAACCCCGCAACGCCGCTACTCCTCTTTAGCTAGGCTAAGCATTGGTCTTGCTCTTCTGCACACCTTTATAGACCAATAATTTCCACTAAATTAGCTATTCTATCAATTAATGTCCATTACCAGGATAAAGGCTTTTTTTTACTTCATAATAATTTGGCTGTGAAAGTCAGCTGCCAGATTTTCAGTGGCTTGATCTGACAGTAAGAGAGGAATGCACTGAATGTGTTTCACTCACTCATGTTGTCTAATTTGCTTGCTCTACTGATTTTTTGTTTGTTTGTTTGTTTCTCATTAATCTTATAAACCTCTGTGGACATGGAAAAGGAAAGGGCAGCATAGCAGCCCCAGTTTTTATACACTGAATATACAGAGCCTTTCTCATGACAGGAAGTAAGAAGTCTGGGAAAAGGGTATTACCTGAACCAATAAGATCAATGTTGACACAACTCATCAATTTGTTTGCTTTAAATTTCTTAAAGCTTGTTTGGTTGATTTATAGGTAGTTCCTTGTTATTACCTATAACCTTGGAGAAAAAACTGACTTGTCTGGATAATGTCCAGTAAAGCTGCACTGAGGCACAAATGCACCGCTTGTAAAGCTGGCTGAGGAGCATTCAATCATGGTAAGTTGTCCTTGTTTCTTGGCTTTGAGACTGTGACCTTCAGGACATGTAGTCAGCGACATTTGGGCTAAAACAACATTTTTGAAAGACAGAGGGTTCAGAGCTCATACAAGTTTTTGGGCCTACATGCCCATTTATCTAACAAAAGCAGGTGGCTGGATAATGCCTTGGTTTCTGTTTGCATAAGCAAACATCTGTGTGAAAGATCCATTCATCTCCATTTCGACAAAGAAACCATATTTTTGGACAAAAAGGGCTGCAGAGGCTTTGATGCACTGAAGCTGCTTCTGAAAGCCCCCAGTGCATGAAGATGCCAGCTTCCTCTACAGAACAATGCTCCAGATGCAAAGTGCATTAATCTCATTCCATTAGTCAGCGGTGGCCAGAACTTACTCATAAATGAGCTAAAATGTAAGTCTGTGAATACAGTGATATCACAGAAAGTCCTCTATTGTGTGTGCTTAATACATACATGTATAATGTACCTACACACTTCTGATATGCTCAGTCTATCCTCTTGCCCCAGCATCAAAATTTCAGTGATGAAAATGTTTGTGTCACTCATTCAAACCTTCCTGAATTTTGCCATTTTTATTTTTTAAAATTTTTTATTTAAGAACTGCTAAACTGCTAGCTGCACTTCAAATGCACTGGGTTTATGTGTTTGTTTTCTGCACAGAAGTTTGGATTCCCTGTGCTTCAGTTTGAGGAAGCAGGAAAAAAGCTGTGAATAAGCAGAAACTCAGATTTGTGGGAGTTCTATAAATCTGTGTCACGCACTGCTGGCAATGCACAGGTGTGGTTATGATGAACAGAGATTTGGAAAATGTGTCATTCAGCCTTAAATTCAAAGGGGCAGAAACCTTAACTCCCAAGGAATGCTGTCATGGCTCAGAAGCTGTGCCTTCTAGTGCAGGGGTTGGCTTTCGGTTTTCTTTGGATGAGACACAAATTCAGCCCACCTGTGGCAAGTAAAGCTGCTTGTGCCCATAACTCAGCCAGGAGGTATTAGCTTCAGCACCGGGAGCTCAGTGAGGTGGAAAGCCCTTGCAGCTGTTTATTGCTCATGCTGAGGTCCCAGAGCCAGCTCCCTTCCCGTTTGTCATACACTTTTGATGTACAGGTAGTGACTCTGTGTGTGTGCATAGAACAAGGTATAATTTTTAATGAATTTTCCTCCCCACATTTACAATATAATACTTTTAATACTTTTAAAAAAAATAATTGTAAGAAAGTGATACAGAGCTGTCAGAAAAATGGAATGAGAGTGGAAAAAGAAAGTAGGAAGAAGGAAAAGGAAGGTCAGGCTATGGGAAACAGTTTAAAGTGGTCTGAGGCTGTCTTTTTCCTGCAGCTGCTACATCCTGATAGAAAATGAAGCTAAATTCAGTTAATGGAGGAAGAATCTCTTAATAACACTCTAATCTAATACCTAGAGTGAAACACTGGGCTACTTAATTAATGAACACCAATTAAGTAGTATTCAGAATGTCAGACACTTGCAATGTACTGCATGTATGTATTGTATATGGGGCAAGATTTTACCTGGAGTGCTCCTCATGGATGCTGAGAGGCTGAGCCAGGGCAGGTTCACCATCTGAGAGCAGAAAACCAGAGCATGGCTGAGTCACTTCTGTGGGTGATCTGCTGCACAGAGTCTGCTTGGGAGAAGACTGAGCAAAACTAAAGATATTTCCGTAGAGCACAGATGTCTCTTCACAGAGATGAGGCTCAGAGATGCAGCTCTTGGATAGCAGCACTCTGTTAACCCTCACTGCTGTAGAGACAGGAATAAGAATGTTGATAGAAGTAGGCAAGGACCTTGTCTCTGTATGATACCCCCTGCCTGTTTTCTGTGGCTATTTTTTCAGGGAAGGTTAAACTACTATTCCCTATGATCAGAAAAAAACACTTGCTGGGAAACCAGGACCTGGGGGAATTTGATAACTGGCAGAAGTCATATTTCTTATGTCACTCTTGTGTCTTCAAGTAGAATCACAGTCAGTCACTTGGCAGGTCTGAAAATAGCACATCTTCCACCAAGTGCATGTGACTTCTCTTTGTAATGTGGGAGAGAATTAGCGCGTATCAATCAGTGTTCCAGTGAAACTTCAGTGTAGCTTCATCGGGAAAGGCTGCAGAAACACTCATTAGATTCCAGTGGAAAGCCAAAGTATTTTTTTACCTTTGACTGGGGCAATAAATTATAGTGGCAAGAAGCGAACGGAGATAAGGCATTAAGCAATGTGTGCCAGAGAGTAAAGTGATACCAGGAAAGCTTCTGTTTAAGCATTGCCCCTGGATGTAATTTCAGTGACTTTCAGTGTGTGTTACACCATTTCCTAGATAATTCCCTTTATCATCTGCAGGGTAAAAACCCCTTTCACACAGCATCAGTCAGATAGTATTTGACCCCATCATCAGGCTCCCAACTCTATTTGTAGTGCTGTTTCCACTTGCATGTTTTTTGTAGCTGATCTGTAAATGTGGCTGAAAGCGGTGTTTTGTGAATGCTGGAGAGTCACTGATGGCACTGGGGTGTTACTGGGTGCAGATGTCAAAGTGAGGTCATTGGCATAAAGGAAATTAATGTTAATGAAAGCAATTAAGATGTTTATTCACAGGAATAACATTTTTTCCCCTTACTGTAGTGATGAAAGACCTGTGCTTATTTATAGCTCTTGTAACTCAAGCTATGCTTGTCCTTTAGTCTCATCACTAAAAGCAATGGTAATCCAAGTCAGTTGCTCTTTCTTAATATTCTTTTTACTTTAGTCCTTTGCTTGTGATGAACTTGTACCTCCCTCACACATTCCTTGATCTAGTTAAGTAAATCAGGAGGTTTACAATGGTGTTGTCATGAATAAATATTCACCCAATAATGCTTAAATAGATGAAGAAAATAGATGCAAAAATAATTTAAAAGAAAAATATGTTGTCACTCTATGACGTATGACAATCCATTCAAAGCAGAAATATTCAATAAAAGCCACATAAGAAGCATAAATGAGTTGCTAGGAAATGTCTTTTTTCTTTTTTCTGTCTTGTTCACCTTGGTGGTAGATTTTCTGAAGTCTTCTACCAAGGATGAGAAGAGAAAAAACAATACGATCTTTAAGTTAGCTCTTGTCCTCAGTTAAAATGAGCTGACACTGTTTCTTATCAGTATTCTGCTGAGGCACTTGGGCCTGATCATTTCTTTCTTTAACAAATGATTGATCTGGACCTGAGAATTGAGGGAACCTTGTAAAGTGCTAAAGCAAACAAATGGAGATAGAGGGATTGATTGTGCTCCGCTGCAGTGATTTTATGCAAGTGTTTTTTATCCTTAAGAGACTTCTAGCTTTTGAATTGGAAAAGGTTGATACAGGCGTGAATCATTAAAACCTTTATTTACTTTCAATTAGTGATGTGCTGAACTGTTCAAGGAAAAGTTCTGGGATGTAAAAACTTGGTGTATCTGCATATTGGGATAGTGTAGCTGGCAGCTTGTTTGCCAGGTTTTCCACAGCTTTTGATGAGGAGTGTAAGAGCTAAGATTTCTAGATAAAGAGTTTGAGTAACAAGGGTAAAACTGTCCTGTTAATTCCTTAGTAATTGTTTCTGAGTTCAGTTGTGGATTTGGGCTTTATAAGAGTAAAGCAGTAGAGAAAGATGTGCATTGGAGAAATCATGAGACAGGTCAGGTTTGAGTACAAATGACTTTGTTTCTTTCCACAAGTGAGTTATACAACTAGAACTGGAGAGAGGTGAGATACTCCCCCTTCACTTTGAAGGAAAAGGGATGTGGTATCTTGATGTATTGTAAATAAACATTTAGATGATTAATACTCATGCATTTCATCCTGAAATGTGAAACTGCCAAGTAAATCTTAAGTCTAATTCCTTCTGCTTCAGGAGGGATTATGAGCAGGTATTCATGATGGGATCTCACGCTCTTTTAATTGTTATTTGTTAAAAATAAAAGGATTAAATAAGTGGCCTCATCTGAATTTTAATATCTGCCTACTATGCTGCAGTATTACCCAGTATCTTGCCTGTCTGTAGTGAATTCCAAGATTAAGGACTAGAAGGTAAAACTGTTTTTTTTAAACCTTTTGTGTTAGTGCTTATAACATAAAAAAAGGCAGTGTAAGAGGTAATTGGCATCAAACCTTAAACTTGAATTTAAGGATCATTGTTCTTTACTGTTGAACATCAGTCCAGTGCTGTTAGACCACTTGAATGAGAGTGGTATTTTAAATCAAAGTTTATTTAACTACTCTTAACATGATAATCAGCAGTCAGTCAAGTCAGTGAATTCAGGGGGTGACTCCCTTAGTCTGAAGAGATCACCACAGATGTTTTTCTAATTATTGCAGTCATGTTTTGTAAAGCGGAGGATATTCTGGCAGAAAGAATCTGGGATTTAAAATATTGGCAGTGTTTTCCAGTGAGGATAAGCAGAATTTGTCATGTGTCTGCTGAACTAAGTGGCCAAATAAACATACTTGATTTTGTTATTCAGGGTGTCATTTATCATCTTATTGATGCAGGAGTTGAATTCTATAATGGTACACATTTTTCTAGAAGAATTTTAATTCATGGAGCATTTTCATTCAACTGGTATTCTTTCATTGAGAGCCATACCTAGTTGTATCAAATGCAACAAGAATTTAAACTGACAGCAGTTATTTTCTTCTGCCTCTTGTATACATTTTTCAAAAGTACAATTAAAACCACATTAAATTAAAGCTTTGCTTTATAAAGTCAGTCACTGTTTTCGTGACTGTTACAGTTAAAGCAGTAAATGCAAACTCTTTAAATCTGTGTGTCAGAAAAAGCAGAGATAGTCCTGAGAACTGTTTCCCAAGGCAGTGTGCTACAAATCTACGTCAATATAAGTTGGTGGCAAGAAGCAACAATAGACAGTTATGATTTTTTGGGGGGGTTGGTTGTTGTTTTTGGTTGTGGTGGTGTGGTTTGTTTNTTTTTTTTTTTTTTTAAATTTAGATCGACTGGGTCCTTCCCCTCCTGTAGTCTCACAATGTTTGTGTTGCTTTTTTTTCCCATTTAAATTATTTTATCTCCCTCTCCTGAAAGGTTGGAAGGCTTTCTCAAGCAGTAATACCACAACCCACAGCACAGTGCTACCACTGTAAAACTGTTCACAAGGAGAGTTAAAAGTACAGGATAAGCGAGGGTCAGAGCTAGGATGAGAACCCAAATTTCTTTATTCTTTCTCCAAAGCTTTAATCCCTTGACATTCTTGAGTTTACAGTTTTAATAATTACTTGCTAACTATTAAAAAAAAAAGTTAACACTGTCAGAACTTTATTTTCCTTTCTCCATTCCATTGCTTTCACTTCTATTCTGGCTATAACTGTCCTTTTCCTTTCATTTGCCAAACCTTGACACTGTGTTATCCAATTTTCTTCTTCTTCCAACATCTGCCCTAACTAGACTGAGGAAAATTCTGCTGTGTTTTTTTTTCCTCTATAGGATATTGAAAAAAATCATTCTTCTTCTAGTCTTCTTTATAGCAAGTCTTGTTCTTTGTGGTGTAGTTTTCTCCCTGCTTTTGTAGCCTAAAATGTAGGCCTCACTTAGCCTTCACCTGCTCATCCCTTCCAAAGCCCTCCAAAATCCCAGGAGGAGCGTGCCATGGAAATAAATACAATCTGCATGGTGCTCTTTGTAGTGACATCTTTTGAGCCACTGTTTGTATGACTCCAAATCTGAAACCATTCCCCAGAAATTATATGTGCTATAGGTAGGTGGGCTGCTCTTAAGATTTTCAGTGAAATAAACACCAAAATGAATTCGCTTCATGAATAATAATATGGTTCTGGTCATGAATGATGGATGAAACCATGAGTAAATTAACACTGACCTGCTGCTGGAAATGAAAGTGGCAGTCAGATTCATCCCAGAATGATGAATTTTTGAGGACTGTGTATGCTGAAGAGCCAGTAAAAGGATTTTAATAACAAGTAGTGAGTGAGGGAGCTTTATGTATTGTTTTATACTTACGTGTGTAGAATGTGCTAAGTAGCCATGCTAAATATTAGGCTGCTCACATGCCTTTGCACGAAGTAAAAATATTACTGCTACAAGTGCATTTTTGAACTTTCCCTGAGGAAAGCTATGTTAAATTGTGAACAAATTATTAGTGCCAAACATCCTAGAGGTTTTGTTTCACTGTTCCTGGTATGGCAGACCTAAGAAAACGAGTCTAATGATCACTGAGTTGTAAATGCACATTCTCAAGCTACTTGAAAGCCAGTTCTAATCAGTTATTTGAATAGTTCTTGGGAAGAAGAAGCTTGAATATGGCCAATTAAGGAACATAGACAAACTTCTGAACTGAAAAAGGAGCAATATTTAACAGGAAAAGCTCAAATTTATCTGGAGATCACATCACAAAGGATTGATAAAAGCAGAGAATGACAAATTGCAACAAATCTTGCTGATGCAGGATGATATTTCTTATTGTTACACAGCTGAAGTTGTATTTGTAAAGCAGTGGGGGGTCCTGCACGCTGGCACCAAGCAAGTGTTTAAATAAACCTTCTGGGAGTGGCTGCTCCCTGCCTTCCCTACTCTGTGTCGCAGGGAGAATGCATTTTGAAAAGAAGGGAAAAACCTGTGTGTAACATTGAATGCTGTATTTTGTGTAAAACCACATTATGAATTTTATCTGTTTCATACATTTATGTTATGCTACATTTTTGTTGAGTTAGTAATTTTACAGTTTTGCATCAAGTTCAGCAATGAAGGTGGCTCATGGGACCACTGAATACGTCAGGTTGGAAGGGACCACCATGGGTCACCTGGTCCAGCCTCCATTGCACAGCTCCTGATTTATCTAGTTATGTAGTTAGGTTATCAGTGATTTATCTAATATGCAGTAGCTGGCTGAAACTCATGATGAAATGGGGAGATGCCTCGAAGCTGCAGGGAGGAGGACAGAATTGTTATTTCCAAGCAGTGTTTTTGTGATGAGCATCAGCCAGGTGTTGCACCTCAGGCTCAGGGTGGCGTGTGCTGTGTGCTGCCTCCTGGACAGCAGCAGAGGACTTTACCTGAGGTGGTTTGACCTGTCCAGCACTTCCTTGCCTGCTCTCAGGCTGTGCCCAGAGTGCTGCTTGCCTGCTCAGGGTTGCCCAGCTCTTTGCACACCACTGTGCTTTGCCACACAGGCACGTTCTTAATTGCTTTAGAAATGTTCTTGATCTGTAAACTGGTGCATGTTGCTGCAGGAGCAGAGGTGTGCCACAGGCTACCAGCAGAGATTAATTCTGTAGCACTTTCATGTTCTATGTAATCTTGAGCTATGTGTTCATGAATCAGAATTTAAACAAGCAAACAAAACCTCTTCCATCTCTGTGCTCCCCACCTACTTGTCTCCCAGTTTGGGACTAAACCCAGAAATGTTGCCCATAATCAATATTTGAAGTGTCTTCAGTATGACAATGACAAAATTGTTCATGGGTGCTGCAGTGTCATTTCAGCTGGAATCACCTTTCCTGTGCTGTTTTTAAAACCAACTACTCTTTACTCATTTTGCTGCAGTGTCTGCTTTAAGCCTCTGTGAGAATAAAGCGTGTTTCACTAAGTTCTTACTGACAGGACAGAGCTGTTGAAGCAGCCAGCATGCCAAATTGCAGGACAGCCTCAGGAAATTTATATTACAGAGAGCTAGAATTTGCCAGAAATTTAGTTTTATCACTCTCTATTTTAATGAAGAATAATAACACTATTGTTGTAAGTGGTTTCAGGTTGCTTTAATAGCTGATTTCAAGGAGGAGCACTAAGGAAGTGAGGTTTTACAAACAAATTACCATGAATGTCCAGAAAATGCCATTTAGTTTCACATTCTTTTACTAGACTAACTCAATAAAATGAATAGAATAGCTTCCCTACAACAAGACTCACTTCAAGTCCATACCATGGTAATACAGGGAATCTCCTGATAAAAAGAGACAGGTGCTCTTCTGAAGTTGTCTCAGACACATGCTGCTCTCCAGTCATGCTCTTGCTCTACTGTATGATTCCGTATCAGTTTTTCATTAGAGTTGTTCCTTGGGGTGAGTAGGTCAGGAATTTCAATTCTTTGGTTTGGATCAGGTTCAGGTCAGTGAAAACTTTTAGTGACCTGACCCAGTCATGAACCAGAGATAGTCCCAGAAGTTTCCCTTGAGATGGAAACTGGACTCCTGATGATGTTTATCAGCTGGTGACACAGTATGGCTTTCCAGATAACACATGACATTGTGGGGTGCTCATGATCGCAGACCTTTGTTTGGATAAAGAAAGAAATGGACTTTTTACTGAATTTGATAAAGTTGCTAGCCAGTCACATTGTCATTTGCTTTTAGTTCACTTTAATGGGTCTGGGGATCTGTAATTTTTACAATGTGTTCCAAGGCTTTTATCTTTGCTTGATCTATTTTTAAATGCTTTTTTTATTTTCACAGCTAATTTGCAGATTCTCAGAGTATAAACTTATCATCCAGGACCACAATACCATATGGCTTTATGGCTCCATTGATTAGTTTCACCTTATACTATCAATTTATTAGGGAAAAAAGGAAAGTTCCTCTATGGCAGAGGTCATATAATTGGGATCAAACCAGAGAGGATAAGAGCTGGTGTCGCCTCTTGAGTAAAACAGAGCCAAAGATTTTGTGCCTGTAGTGCACTGCTGTGTGATCCAGCTTAGTCTGAACAAAGCTGTCTTCCTTTCTTCTTGCTCTCTGTTGTTTTTTTTTTCTGCCCACCCCATTCCACACCTGGGCACTGATTATCTTCAAGAATCTCCTCAAATATTTCACATATTTTGTGATATAGAAGGGTGAGTGATATTCTCTGACACAGAAGGATGAGTGAGGAGTTACTAAGAATACAGGTAACATTATTCAAGACTTGGACATCAAGACATTCTCTGCCTTTAAAGTTGCTCCTTGTCAGAGAGATCTTTGTACCTGAGCAGCTGAATAATCTTCACCCTTATGATAACTTTTACTGTTGCAACCAAAATTATTATTATAAAGTGAAAATGCATAAAAAGGCTTAACCATTTTTTCCCAGTTAATGCTCAATTCCTAATTCTTAGTTTCCTGTTAATAATGGATGGAGTGTGACTGGCAGCATCTGTTTGTATGGACTTTTGTCTTGGCTCTGTTGTTGGTTTTTTTGTTGGTTTTTGGACTGTTTCAGGACAATGGCTTCTTTGCAGCTGTCCAGTGCAGCCAGTTAAATTGGTTTACTAGCAGAATTTGCCCTCGTGTCCAGGTAGTGCTGACTTGCAGGTCTGTGCATTCTCTAGGGTGCTGAGTGTCGACTTCACTGGAAAGGAAATTGTGTTTCGCTCCTCAGGCTTGAGGATATGTCAGGAGATGAGCCTTCATCCCTTCTAAATGACTTCCCTCTTCTTTTTCTTCCTCACCCATCTGTGTATGCTCAGTTTTCAGTGGAGAGCTGGTGACAGAGGCTCTGCTGATGTGGGAGATGCCTCCATCTCTTTTAATTTGAAACAAGGAAGAAGTAGAGGTTGCTATTATACAATTCGCACTTCATCTTCATTTAGAAAGTGGCACCTTCAAACCCCTTACTCTACCTCCACCCTGAGCCCACTACAGAGAATCCTCAGTGAGAGCTGTAACACTGTGGGGCACAGAAATCAAGGTAAAACATGGCACCAGGGCTCCCACATTTAAAGAAAAGAAAGGAGGAACAAGAGCATACAGGGAGATGTTTTATTTCTTAACGAGATTGCGTTACCACAACGTCAAATGATTGATTGGCCTTATCACAGTTAACCTCATTTGTAACCTCTTTCCCTTTAAATTAATCTAGATTAGACATTAATAATAAGACCTCTAAGATAGAGATGGATGTTTTATTAAGATAAATAAGATGGATGTTTGAGGGCAGAATAAGTTTCATTTTGGAATTCAGCATGGTTTGAATTTGTTCTTTCAAATGGATGCTCTCTTCCTGTTGTTGTCAGAGGTAGAGTAAGCATTAAATTAAGGAATGAAGGCACTTTGAGTGAAAAATAGGTTGAGCTGATGGATCTGATGGAAGACATGTGAAACTGTACCTTTTTATAATGTTTATTATTTAATAGGCCAAAGACAATGCAGTAAAACTAGCCTGCAGCGGTACAGGAGAGGTGTTTTGAGCAGTGCTCCTTCCTGCCCAGCAGTAGTCAGGCTAGTAGCTGCTCCTCTTGGTGCTTCTAATTAATAAACTGAACTCACAATTATAGGATTTCTAACCTGATTTCAGATAATTCATTTTGTGAAAAGCACTTCTGGGGAATGTGTAAGTCAAGAACTAGCTGTATAAATGGTTGTTGGGATTTGGTGGATTTCCTTTATGGTATTTCTGGTGTCTGAGCAGCTTCAAGTCTGAGATGTATCTCTGTCCACAGGCCAGTCTTTCCAGCTTCACCCCACCATGCAAACACTGTGTGTGTACTCTGAGGCCTTTCTGTCTGCTTGGCCAGTACAGTTAATAGATTTTTAGAGGTGATTTTAAGGCTCTAGAAGAACATTGTGTTGTACACTGATTGGTTTTATTTTATTATGACCTACAATATAATTTTTTTCTGAAATGTACCTCTCAAAAAGACATCCAGTCATAGCAGAAAACATCAAATGATGGAGGATTTATTGATAGTTTCTTCTTCTAATTTCCCAGTGAAACTGTTAATTTGAGTCAATTTTAATACTGAATTTGTCTGGCTTCTGCTTTCAGCCATTTGTTTCCCCATTATGACTTTCTACTGGATTAAAGAACTCATAAGGCCAGGATTTTTCTGCACTCTGATTGTCATCTCTCAGTCTCTTAGATGAACTAAAAAAAGTGGTGGAGGTATGTGTCTTCTACTGTGAGATGCTCTGTTTCTTTTGCCAGCTTATTTTTTATTCATTTTTTTGTAATTTCTTTCTATTTATCAAAGTTATTGCACAAAACAGCTTGATAGGCTTTTACTTTTCAAAAATCCACTGATCTGCATATTACATAATCAGATGAATACATCATCCACCCAAACTGACACCATCCCAGGTGTATGCAGTTACCAGAACCGTGTGGCCAGGAATTTCCCAGTTAATGTGTTTGAGGCTGGAGGCTGCTGTTCTTGGAAATGAGATAGCTTTTCTGTGTTCCAGAGCAAGAACAATGAATCTCATTCTCAGAAAACATTCTCAAAATCTTTTTCAGACATCAGTTTGTGAGCCAGACTTTCAACTGGGATAAGTCAGTGTTAGTCAGAGGTCACTAACACTGATTTCAGCACTCAGCTGAAGACATGACTGTAGGAGCTGAATACCTAAAATATATAGGAAATGCATATTTTTTTGTGTTACTGTTATAATGACGATTGTGATAAAGTTTTTAATTTATAAAATGTAGTACTGACTGGCCCATGTTCCAGAAGCAGACTGACATTGGTTCAGTAAAATACCAGACTTGAACAGATCTACCAAATAGAATGCTTCTCAGTATAACTTTAAGCTCCTGTAACCTGTGGTTTTGTATTACAGTGGCTCCCTGGTGACAGGTTGGGTGTTTGTCTGATGGGGCACCAAGCCAGCCAGAGCAAACTGCTGCTCACCTGACCTGTGGGGTGCTTGAAATGTAAAGATTCAAAGCTGGTAAAGCTGACCAAATATGTATATATATATATTTGCATGACAACTTGACCAGTGTAGATTACAGTCGTCCACTAAAACAAAAGCTTTTGTGATCTTCCAGCGCTTGTCCTTTGTTAAAATTTTGCATACTATTTGCTGAAATGCAGCAATATCTGAAGGGAAATACTCTATATGTTCCTGTTGTATCTGTTATCTGGTATTATTTCCATGTGTGCTGAATTCATTGAATAATGCAGTTGCTGAGGCCCTTTCCTTACATATAGCTGGCTAGAAAGTTTATTGTGATAGGAAATTACAAAGGGGGTTTTGGTGTTAGTTTTATTTTGTTGAAGTCAGATGAAGGCATTTTTGTGTGTTCTGTATGTATTTTTTGTATGCTTGGAAGTTCTGAGTGCTTTTGGATTTAAGCTATTAAAAGTGTCTCTTCTTCAGCTAAGTTCACTGACTTAAAACCTCTGTGTAGGGTGGCTGAATTTGCAGAGGTCTTTTCCCCTGAAAGGTACTTTGACTGACTTGGACCCACACAATTTAGGAGTCTCATGTTTAAGTTTTATAAGAGGTAAAATTGAAAATGACTGGTTTTGGTTATTCTCCATGATCAATAAATAGCAGATTTCATGAACCACTGGGGTGTGCTCTGGGCTGGGTGAGAGTTAAATAAAATGACTCTCTGTTTGTGTAGCTTGTTTGATTTAGCTTCATCAGCATCCTGAATGTTTAAATTGAATCTTTCTACACTAAATTCATTATCATTAGGTAATCCAACAAAACAGAAAATGTCAGTCAAGTTTGATATCTCCTCCCAGAGGTACTGCAACAAAAATCTTGGGGCAGTGGACTATATTACATCATAGCTTGTGCTGAAAGTGATCTTCTGTTGGGAGTAACAGTCCAAATTCCAAGTTCAAGCACCAGAATTGATATTTCAGGGTTGGATTGGATTGCTGTCTTTTGTTGTATTTTGTTGGCTGGTTGTTTCTTTGTTTATGTTTTGGTTTGGTTTTGAGTTTTTTTGGGGGTTGGTTTGTTTGGGGTTTTTTTGACATTATCTTATGAGTTCAGTTTCCTGGAGGGCAGGGGTCATGTGAGTGGTTTGAATTAATAGATTAGGGTTTGAGTTAAAGGCCTCTGGAGTCAATGAAAAAAAATCACCTCAGTTGGGATGGTTTTGCAATTAGACCTTGATGTCCTCACAACTGGAGCAGAAGAAATGCAAGAATGTTATATTTTACTGTAAGCATGCAGAATGTTGTTGCTTGGCTGCCATAGTAGCAGCTCCTCTGGCATAGCTCCATCCAGGTATGGGGCCAGTCAGAAGGATCAATTAAACTGAGTGCAATTTGAAAGTTAAAACTTTCAAAGGTTGAAAAACGATCTGGATGTTCTTTCTGATTGGTTTTTGGGGCCTGACATCCTCAGTCCTGCAGACAGCTCTGTCTGCATTGGCTGTTGATGGTTCCTGTCTTCTTAAGTACAAAGGAGGTTACACTGAAAATTTCTGAAGTCAAAACATAAATGAAAATCCCATACCTGAGTAAGTAAAAGGATTGAATTCTCCGGGCACAGTGAGAGAATGTGATAGTTTATATCATAAAAGAATGCATAGATTTGTTGTTTTGAATACCACAAGTTAAATGTATGTAAAGGAACTTCAAAACTTCTGCTTTATCTTCTACATGAGAAAGCGTAAAGATAAACTTCCTCTTTAAATTAGTCCATATTTGAATTGGATAGCATTTTCAATAATAAAACTCAATTTTGTAGTTCGGTATTATAAATTTGGCAACTCTAGCTGCTTGTAAAAGAATTACATTATTTATCCACTTTTAATGTGGGGTAAGTGACTCATTTTTTTAACTGCTCCCTTTGAAATAAAGTTTTCTAGATTTTAGTAATACAATTTGAGATGAGATATGAAGTTTATCAAATAATTTTAATTTTTTTACACAAACCATGTGTGGCATATATAACAATGATAAAATATATGGAGCCCATTTTTTCCTGTATTTGTGATGTGCTTGGCCCCCGCTGAGTCATGGTTCTGCTCCCCCGTTGAGCCATTTAAAACAGGAATAAAAAGGAGTACATGAGAAATGCTTTAAAGTGATATGCAAAAGATTAATAGTTTCAAAAATTTATTTCCTCCACTTGGCAGGCAAATCATTGAATTTTTAGGCACTGGGCTCATTTGAGTATTTGTTAAGAGGGAATTCATATAAGGTAAAAAATAGGCAGGAGGGGAAGATAAGAAAGGATCTTTGGACCTGAACAAGATGAACAATTGCTTGCAAAAGCCTTTTTGTCCTGTAGTGGAAGAGCTCTCTCATCCTGGGGGAAGAGGCAGTGCTGTAACCCAGCAGCCTCAGCCCAGCTGTGATGCTGTTGCTCTCTGTTTTATTTGACATCTCTCTCTTTCTCCATTACATCTTTTAATTAAGCAAGCTTTGCTGTGTATTATCACCACAACATGCTGGTTGCCCCCAAATAAAAGAAACAGACCTCTGACCCTGTGGATAAGGAGAGTAATGCTGAAGTTAATGCCCTGAACATGCAGTTTCTGGAGATGTGTTTTTGGACTGCTGGCTGCAGGTCAGGGTCAGTGTGAGGAGGGCTTGGAAGGCAACTGCTGGGTGTAGTTATCTAAACAATGCAATCTCTGTCCAGAAGGCTGCAAACCAATCCCAGAGAGGGACATATATCAATGAAACGCTCCCTTGTCGTGCAATTCTTTGACATTTCATGGATTATTTTCCTGGAAGACTGATGTCCCCTTCATTTTACTGTAGAACCTGATCCTTGTAGCCTTCACCAAAGGCAGAATCTCAGAGAAGTGATGATAAGTAGCAAATGTCATATATTTGATTAGCTTCTCACAATTTTACTTTTTCACTGCTGCATATGAAATAATAAAAAAACACATGCATGTTTCCAGTATCTGGAATGCCACATATCTAATTTGTGTGGAAAAAGAAATTCATTGTTTCAAGAGTATTTTAGAAATACTGTTTTATTGGCAATCCTTATGGTAATATTTACAGAGAACATGGGTATAGAGAAACACTATTGAAATTCTGTGAGAATTCACTTGTTCTTGGAATCTCCACTAAAATGTCTCAGCAAGAGCAACAAAACCACCACTCTGTGAGAGTCAGTTGGGCAACATGTGATAGACAAAACCACCAGTAGAGACCCGTTTTATGTTACATTATTGAGCCTGAAGTCAATAGAGCAGTACTGGAATGAGTCAACCATTGCATTCTGTTACTCTGCCAGAATCATTACAGTGACAACTGTAGTTCAAGGACAGAAGATTTTGTGTACCCTTAGCTGTTTCCACAGCTTTGTGGAACTGATGCCAGCATAAAACACTGTAGGCTTAAGACTGGACTTCTCTTAGCCACATTTGTTCCTTCTTTACTAAATTAGGAAAAATTGGTCAGTGACAACCTGGAGCTGCTGCTTAACTTGCTGTTGCACAAAGAGTATAAAATAGTGCCATACACATACTAGGATACTTGTTCTAAGCATAGATTATGATTTTTTTGGAAAAAATATTTGTCTGTGTATATTAGCAAAAAAAGAATTGCTGATTTTCCTGTTTTAATTAAGTATAACATCAGATTTTTGCAAATCAGTTTCTACAAAGTACTATAATTACTGCTACTATTTAATTTAGCACTGAATTTAAGGTTTAAGTGCCAATGAGAAAGTCTTCAGGTTTTCTAAACAGGTAGGCTGGTCTTGTGAGTAAGGCTAGAACAGGACTGCAACTCAGATCTTTAGCATTCAAAGCCCGGAACATGACACATAATCATGTCTAATTTTGCTTCTTTTGGTTCTGAAGATCCTAAACTTTCTGAGAAAATGGCTGTTTCTACTCCACCAGCTACAGTAAGGCCCATGATAATTTTCTAGATGCTACTGGAGCTGAAGTCAAAGGCAAATATTAATGAAAAATTAAATCACGCAAAAAGCGGTGATTGGCACAAAGAAAGTTGATGTCAGGTGATTGCCAAGATTTGGGATTTTTACCTATATTTGTCCTCAGACTTCCTGTTCAGAATCTGAACAGAGAGCTTCAGAAGGCACAGCAACGAAAACCTCAGTGACTTTTGAGCACAGAGTATGTCTGGGTGTCTAGAATACTTGAAAAGTGTTCCAGTGCTTGTCAAAGCAGCTTCTGGGGAAGTTGCAAAAGCAGGCTGACCATTTCTCAACTGTGTTGGTGAATTTTATGGTGCTGTTTATTTGTTAATCTATTTATTTAAATTAGAAAACTTAGATGCATTTTCCCCAACCTGTCCCATGAATGCAAATTTGCCTCTCTGATGCACAGAAGTATTGAAAAGTCTGCCAGAAGCACAAGAAAGACAGAGGGAGATCATGTCGTAGGAGAAGTGGCTTTCATCTCTGAGGCAAGGGGATGCATTTAGTTAACTAAATTCCTTCAGGTCCGGCTCAAAGTCTAAATGTCCTGTCCATCAACGTGAACTCGTGGTGTGAAGGCTGTAAAGTGCTCCTTTTACATGCAGATCAAACATGTCCTTGTTCAGAGCAATCTGGACTTTTCTTACTCTTTTCATTTCCCCCTCGACACAGATTAAGCACATTTGGTGTTACAGTTTTTCTTTTTTCTCCTAACGATATTACTGGATCAACATATGTATTTTTGCTTACTACAAAGGAAATGCAAATTTCCCTTCAAAGAAATGCTTTTCATTTTATAGTTTTGCAAGCTCACCAAGAAATAGATATGCTTGTGGATACATACCATAAATGCATGTAGAAAATGTGAGCAAAGTATTTACTGCTCATGTAGAAATACTTCAAACATCTCCTAGTAAAACAATGGCATTTTCAATTTGCTTTGTGACATGATGTAGGAGTTCATAATAATGCAGAATCAAAAAAGAAACCACCTGATTTGGTGAAGAACATGCTAGACTATATATATAGAGGCAGAAACACTTTAGAGGGAGTAAAGGATTTGAAGCTTGATCATAAATATTACACCCATGTAGTGCACTGCCATCTTTTTGCAGTGTTGTGTGTCTATTAATAATATATGATTGTGTGGAATTTGCATTCTGGGGCTTCCTCCTGGAACAGCTGGAGTTGCTGAGTTCTGCTCACGGTGAAGGCAGTGCAGTGCTCACGTAAAGCACGAGTGAACCTCCACTGCCTGCAGGGTTTGCTGTGCGTTGCTGTCACTCCCACTCGGGATTCCCCAGGTTCCTTTCCCTGGGTTCTCCAGTGGCACTGTTGTTGATGTGCTGTGCAGAGTAATGGAAATTTAATCTATTTGCAGTAAGTTATAGAGGTATTATTTCTCCTTTAATTATTCACCATAAATGGTGTTAGTTGAATTTGTTATTGGTGATGCTTGTGCTGTTTTGATTTTGGGCGCTGAGGAGGCTTGACATTAAGTATTTGAGTAATTTCTTTGCAAAATAGCTGCTTTCCTTTCAAGGAGTGTTTACAGTGCAGGAGGCTGAGAAACTGCTCCCTTTAGAAGGATAATATTTTCCATCTACTGAGAATACTTTTCCCAACATTTTTTTAGGAAAGAAGTTTTGTGTTATTGCTGAGGTTTATGCATAATCTGGACACAAACATCCTTGTCTTTAGAAAGAAGTCTAAAGGAGGGCAGAATTTGGGGTGCAATAATATTTCTGAGACTGCAAACCATAGCCCTGTAACAAAAGTGAGGTTGCTACCAGGCTGTGAAAGCTCAGAGTGACCTCAGAGCTGAGTCGTGTAAGCCAACAGGATAAAGCCTTTAACCTGCTGAGCAGCATGAGGAGGTGTCTTATTAAGTAACCTTGTCTAAAGAGTGGTGAAGGACACTTAGGAGAAATGTTGTCAGAGACACACATGGAAAAGGTGGCTACATGATCTCATAAATGCTCTGAAAACCCTGAAGGGCTGCATTTCATGTACATTTTCTTTCACTGTCCTGTAATGAAAACTCCTGTGTTAAAAATTCTTTAAAAGGAACTAGGAGAGAGAGCTGCTTTATTATGAAGGAGAAGACTTCACTTTTTTTTAACATCTCTTGCTATGAAATATTAATTCTAGTATTGAAGTCCCTGTGCTGTAACAAAAGATTACTGTTAATGTAAAAAAAAGTTTAATTGGAAAAAACCAAATACAATGGGTTAAATTTCAGTCATTTCAGTTAAATTTTATATCATGAAGGTTTGAGGGGTAAAATGACATCTTGTAAAGATTCATGCATAGTAGAATGAAGTAGAAAGAAAAACAAAAAAAACCCACTTCACTGAAAGGTGAGGAAAATAACTGGCTTTTGGTTAATACCGTCAGGTCACCTAAGGAGCAAAGAAGTAAACCAACATTTACGGAAGAAAAGTTTGAAAACTGCTCATTTGCAAGTATCAAAGGGACGCTACACTGAGCTGTGTGCAGTCTATGCTCCAAAACTTGATCCTTCATCTTTTCAGAGCCCCTTGTAGGACTGCTGTGGGTAGGAGCTCTCCATCAGAGCCAGGCAGGAGCTGTTTGTGCACCGCAACCCTCATCACTAATCACTGTAATCTCCTGTGTTGGAAAGAGCAGTTATGAAAAAAAATCTGTCCTTTATTTTGCACTCTTCAGACAATTGAAACCAAAGAGGTGAAGTCAGATACACAGTACAAAACAATTCTCTCAGGTATCCAGTGGGATATGGGAATGGTTCAAAGCTGCACCAGGGGATGTTTACACTCACATTAAGGAAGCATTTCTTCACTGCCAGGGTGGTCAAACACCGGAAAGGGTTTCCTGGAGAGGTGGTGGGTGCCCCAAGTCTGTCAGTGTTTAAGAGGCATTTGGACAATGCTCTCACTAAGAGGCTCTATCTTGGTCAGCCCTGAACTGGTCAGGCAACTGGACAGAGGATTGTTGTAGGTCTGTTCCAACTGAAACAGTCTATTCTGGTCTTTTCAAAACAGTGAACGTGGCTAAACCAGAAAGGTGTGGCCTTCTCTGTGTGCAGCTTCACTCAGCTTATTCCTGGAACTGTGCCTGAGGCTTTGTGGGCTTCATGCAGCAGCCTGTCAACATTGTGGGTATCCCTGTAGGAACGAGGAATTTCCCAGCATTAATGCTACCTGCCAGTGTGCTTGCTGTTGGCAAACTACTGCCCCATCACTCCTACAATAATTTTCCGCTCCATGAAGTGTTTCTGAATTGCATCCAGGCAGGTGTTTATTTCCTGCCCTGGTGTTGGAATGTCTCAGGGTAGTGTTGCTGAGATGTGGGCAGCTATTACTGCCCTCCCTGAGAGCTCCTCAGAGCTGTTCCTCCCACTGCTGGTGACAACTGCTGTGTTAGGGAGCACTTCCTCTGTCCAAGCAGAACACTCAGACTGCATCCAAAAATCCAGAACAGAGGGGTGTGGAACAGCTGAAAAATCTTACGTAATCTACTTGGTCAGTATTACTACTTTTATAAATAGATGCACTAATGCTTTTATAATTTCTTGTCTGTGCTCTGGTTTTGTCAGTGACCAGGTTGCTGGTCCTGATTAGGAAGGATCTCTTCGTGCTAAAGTTGTTAAATTTGCAAACGATTGTAGGGAATGTCTTAGGGAAATGTACAGTCTTGTGTTTCACAAATTATAGACTACATATGGCAGCAACTGGCAATAGATTCAGAACTTTAATAAATCCAAGCCACACAAAACTTGCAATTACTAAGAACTGCTCTCATGAGATACCATTACGCTGCTTCCTTCAAAATACAGTGCTTATCCCAACACGATAAGTCATGCATTTACTGCACTTTCATTGAAACTCTTCCCAAGTGGGTTTAGCGCAGTCTTCCAGCTAATTGTAAAGGGGTTAAGCCTGGTTCTCCTCTGACTATGTCACAATAAAACCCAGGAGTAACGCCACCTAAAGTAAAGGAATTACACAAGTAAAAATTTTTGTGAAGAAAGAGGAAAAGCAAGTAAAATATTGACATAAATATACATTGTCTGGGGTAGCACTCAGACTGTAACTAAATAAAGAACCACTGCCTTGGATATACAGCCACATCAGGAGATGTGATTGACTGGCTTTGGCTGGATCATACACAGCTGAGAACAGAGAAATGCTAAAACTCTTGCATTGAAAAATTGAAAGCAAACAAGAATGCTTAGGCATATGGGTTATATCAAAATGTAGTTAAAAATGGATTGTGTTTTCTTAATTAAGCCAAAGCTAAACAGTTTGTGTGGCACCACTTTCAGATAGGGAAAATACCATTTCTGCTGGGCACAATAAAATTTAGATGAATGAAAAGGTTGATTTAAGTGATCCTTTGTCTTACGTATGTGCATAAACTAAGGCATGATGAAATCTTTTGGCAATTCCTTCTAGCCATGGAAATGTTTCTCTGGGTTTCTTTCTGGAGAGAGATCAGAACAGGAATAAGGATTTCATATTGGACCACACAGTAATCCGGGAGTTACACAAAAACAAATCCAACATGTAGCCTATTTTGTATTTCCATATAAAAACATCAGACTTTTGTTTGTCCCTCAGATTGGGAGAGGTGTCGATTGGACATTTTGCTGCTGGGTTCTGGACACTGGATGTGCATTCTGCACAAACCCTGCCAGAGATATGGTCACATTTTACATCTAAAAAGATGAACAGAGGTATGTTTGGTCCACATTTCTGAGGGTTTGTGTAGATGGTGTCTTGCTACAGTTACCATGTTTTGGCATCCTGGGGGCTCTGAAAATAGCATATTATACCCAAAGAGGTCTAGATAATGCTACCATTTAGGTTCATTTGCTGCTGGGGAAAAAGAGGAGTTGTATCTGTGCAGTGGCTAAAGAGACTTCATTCCCCTGGTGGATTTCTTTCCTTTTTTGAAAAAAAATTCCTGTTGGTTTGGATATACAAACCAAACTAAAAAAGAGATCAGTGATTTTGAACCCCAGCCTGGAGGAGAAGAGCAAAGAATATGTTATAAATAAGCAAAAATAAATAGTGTTGGTAAAAACAGTTTAATGCTTGCTTCCTCAAGTCCGTAAATATGTTTTTGTACAGTATGTTAAAGTGTGGGATTGGGAAGTGCTGTTTTCCAGGCTTTACAGTCTCATATTGCCAGGGAAAAAAAAAATCAAAACAAAACAAGCAAAAATTGTTAGTTTTAGTCTTTTTGTAAATATCATTTGTGATGTGGAAATTCAGGCTTGTTCCATTTTTTCTTCATTTTATAAGGGAGAATTGAAGGCTCAGGTATTCTCCAGTCTCATGATTTGCAAAGGTTACTGAAATGAAGATGACACTTCACTACATGCATAATTCAGCAATGTCTTTGACACAACTTCCTGCTTCATGATTTGCTTGCAGTTTTGTCTGGTTTAGTCATTATTCACCAGTCCTCCCTCAGAATCAGGAGCTCAGCTGTGAACATTGTTCGGGTTTGCCATTTCTGAGGTTCAAGTTCTTTTGACTGCACACATCACACAGACAGTGCAAGTCTCCATTTGAGCAGCATTGTGGAAATGTTTCAAGTACCATATCTGGGGCAAAAATCTCATTTTTACAAATAAAAAGTTAAGATACTTGCAAGTGTTGAGCATTGATTAATCATTCTAATTCTGCTGTTGCTGGGAAAACTTTGCTGCAAGGGCCAAGAAAATTGAGTGTGTTCAGAATGGAAATAAATAGGAACAGTTTTTTTCAGCGCTTGACTGGATTTCATTGGTAGCAAGTCTCTTATTAAAATTGGCATATTTTCTGAGACTGCTTGGTTACTCAAAAAAACCCCTAACACTTAAAACAGCTGGAGCTCTTAATCCCATTCTTAAATGATTTTACCTAGAAAACCAAACAGGAAACCAGGTGTAGAACCTCTGGTTTTGGGGCTGTTTCACAGGGGCCTATAAGAGGCCATACCTCAGTCAAGGAGTGACATATGGTGCCCTACTATTTCACTACCTGAGTCTCTTAGCAGAATTTACCTTTGTCTGTGTGAGTCCAAGTTCAGGTTCATTCTCCCTTTATGGTAGAAAGACAAAGATTTTGGCCTATTTTATCTTGTTGGTGAGCGCAGAGTCATGTTAATGTTTTAATCCTGTGTTTTCTAAGTTAATTGCCCCAAAAAATTTCTCAGAAGTGGTATGTTTTAAATTCTGAATGATTTTTTGCTTTTATTTATTGCTTTCTTTCCCCATTACTTGAAAACATTTTACGTTTTTAGCTTCAACAATCACAAAATAAAATTGCATCTATCTCTGCACTGAGTTCTGATTCTGCATTTGCTCCATATTCTACTCCCTCTGACTTGAGCTGACTAACCAGTTCTTGGCCTTTAGCCAGAGCTTTCCTGATAGATCACCAGCACCCACTCTCCCTGCCCCTGTCTCTAGCTAGTCTGCAGTGTGTGTGTGTGTCTGAATTGCCAAACACACATAAATCATGTCTTAAGCCATCTTTATTACTTGCTCCTGCTTCCTTAGGAAGTGTATCATCAATCAGCGTTCGCCAGCCCGTGTCCCTGTCCTCCCCGGGACCGCTGTTAGTGCTGGAGGCGGAGAACGAGGGGCCCGACGTGGAAAGGCAAAGGGTGAAGCCAGGAAGGGGAACGGGTACCGATTCTGCTGATGGAGTGGAAAGAAACTTAAGCAAGTAGCAGGAGTGTTGTCAGATCAATGATGTCCTTGCAGTTTTTCCACTCTCTCTCTGCGAGAGCTATCGTTCCTGCAGCCAGCCCGCGGCACTGACAGCGCTGCTGAGGAAGCAGCTGCGCTAATGGGCGCTGCCCGGCTCCGTCCCTGCCGGGCTCGCTGACTGAGCCCCGAGCCCTGCGCAGCCCCTGGGAGAGCGCTGCCTTACTCCTGGAGAGGCTGTTTTAACCTCGGGCAGCTGATAATCAGAGAGTGAACGTCAGGAGTGCAGTTACTTGTTAAATTGCCCAAGGGCCCGTGAGAAATTTTGATAAAATCCTTTTCTCCTGTTGGATCTGGGCAACGTGGGGAAGAGCCCTTTTTGCAGAGGCGCCTGGCAGGACGAGTCTCGGTCCTAGAGGGCAGAGCATGGGTGCGAGTGGGAACTGGCTGTGTCTCATCCTCTCAGTGGTCACTCCCCGTCTCCCCAAAACGAATGGGTTCATTGAAACGTGGGGAATATTGTTCCCCTTTTAGAAACGTTCTTGTGTGGATAGAGCTGCCGAGAATTCCTCTCAGTCTGTTCATGTATCACCTCAGGCTATGTTCTGTCAGATATTAGTAAGTCTACAGAAATTTTGGCTTAGTCCATGTTATGATAAGAGACAGTAAAAGAAAATTCATATGGGAAGAAATATAGGTGATTTTGAGGCATTTTCTCTGAATCAGTTTTCATTCACTCCTCCTTGCACTGATACTTACTAGCACTTTGTTGTTAATAATTAATAAGACATAAAAATTACTCTGGAATATTGGAATAAGTTTTAAATTATTATTTTATTTAATTTCCAATTAATTTATTATCTCATCTCTGTTTTCTGTTCAGTTATCATGAACTGTCTGTTAAACCCTGACTGCAATTGTTTTTGCAAAGCGTGAAGTATTGCTTTTACATTTCTGTTGCATGAGTACTTGGGGAAATTCAGGACAATTAACTTTGGCTAGGAGAAGCACCAAAAGACTTGGAAAATCTTGTTTGAGATTCTTGTGCTCAAGTGAATTCTTACACTGTAGAAAAATCTTCTTTTGAAGTTACAGATCTAGGTAGAGAAATCTGAGATCTTTCTTTCAGGTCTTGTTCCCAATCAGTAAGTATATACAATATTTTCAAGGTATTTTGATAGTTGTCTTGATGATCCTTGCCAGAGCCCAGAAGTGCATGAAAATGAATAAGAAAAATAAACTGTGTTAATTGGACAAATGACAGCTTTCACATCTGATTTAAGGCTTGTGAAAAGAGTTCATTTTTATTTCTAGGATTTCCCTTCTCTGTTTTGTTGCATCTCTTCCATTTCTAAAATTTATATACAGAGATGGTTTTAGCTTTTTTTATCATACATAACAGGGTGATGTTGATTCAGTTGACGTGTATTTTGATAAATGAATTCCTTAGTGTTCATCAAAACGATTAGGGCCATCTCTAAGTGTCAAAAAAAAGTACTTACAGAGGCAGCACGTAGAGATGTACTGAGACCGATGAGTAATGGGCAAAGGATTGTGTGAATAATGACTTCTTGCTTCCTGACCCACCAGCATCCACATTTTAGGCATGAGAAGAGATGTCTGAAGTCTCAATTATAAGAGAGACTTTTGGCTGACATTTCCCTAAAGCTTGTTCTGCTTTGAGTGCATTTTTCTGACTGCATTCAACATGGAAAGAGAAACCGTGTAAGGTTTGATGTCACTTCTTATTTAGTGTCAGCTCAGAAACTCAGAGAAGGAATTCTATGCATGCAGAGGTTTTAATGTGTAGTTCCTACCAATAATAAAACAACTAAGGTTAAAAAGAAAAAAAAAGATATTGAGTGTGACTGTCAAACAAAAGGTGAAAACCCACAGTTTTGCATAAACTATGCTGGGAAGTTAGTAGTATCTTACTTGTTTTTGAAATTGCCATGAAGTATTTGTTGCTGACTAGGATGGGTTCATTTTGGGGTCCATTAATTTTAGCCAATAAAAATTTGGCTCAGGAGAAGATGAAGGAAATAGCTTGGAAAAAATTAGAAACTATGAGCAATCTGTCACTTGTTTTTACATGTAAGCTGTGCATGCTCTGCACGGGATAGTTAAAACTAAGGAACATTTTGCTTTAATAGGGTGAAAATCTTATCTTTAGCATTTAGATGAATTGTTCTTTGTAAAATAATACCATATGTGTTTTAACATGTTTAAGGGAAATCGTTTAAAGCTATTAACTTGATTCAGTAATCCAGAATTAAATATTACTGAAACTATGTCAAGGACTCTGGATCTTTTATTTTTCATTACATGGAGAGAGAGGCTTATGCCAGCAGAAAGGGGCTTTATTTTCCTACCAGGCTATCGCACTGGCAATTGGAACTCAGAGACATCACCTGAAAACACTACTAAAGGCTCAATTTTAGCATCCGAATTAAAGAATGTTGATGTGGACAGATATGCTGCAAGACCTCTCTGTTCTGGCTGTGCCAAGTAAAATGGAGAGTGCAGTTTATCCTAAAATGGTTCTTAAATTTTCCAATCTATTCCAACCTTAAAGCATAATTCTTCAAAGACATATAATTAAAGCATGTGCACAATCTTTGTGAAGGAAAATTAAAACATAGTTTAAATGATTCAGTTTCTTAAGAGACTCCTGTAAAAAAAGTATCTGCCTTTTTTTAGAAATGAAAACTTATTCTTGAAATAGACCTAATCTTGGTTGCTTTTTTTAAATATAAATGATCTATTGATCAGATTTACTTACTTTAAGAGGTATAAAGGCAAGTGCTGACCTGCTGTATATCATGGAACTGTCACTGAATTGGCCACTCACTTTGAGCAGCTGAGCATCTTGATCTATGTCCTCACCTTAAATCTTAGGAATACATATTTATTTGGTTTCAATGAGGTAAACTTAAATATAACAACCTTTGGAAGGAGAATGGGGACATTTTGTATCTTTTGGCTTTTGTTGCTCTTTCTATTGTTGAGGATGTTGTCATTTTCATCCCTTTTTCATTCACAATGCTCTGACTCTCAGCAACGGGACCTTCCACAATCAAGGTATGTACTGGGTTGCAGTAGGTGTGTTGTTAACTCACCTGCTGCCCAAGGCATCCACGAGCCTTGTCTCCGACGCCCAGCAGGGCAGAGTTGGGAGAAGGGAATTATTCAGCTCAGAACTGTGCCCTGATTGCCGTTTCCATTTTTAACCTCCTCCTTTTCTAAATTCCCTTTTCAAAGTTGTTTAATCTCTTTCCAGATTTGTCCCTGAGCCTGTAAGCCCTTAAGCACCTGAGTATCACTCTCATACCAGTGACACTGCTGCCTCAGAGCACCAGGACTGCAGTGGGAGTGCTCAGGGAGCAAGAAAGGGCCAAGTGTTTGGCTGCTGGCGGACTGCAATTCATGCAGTCAGTGTTCACTCTGCATGTTTTAGAAGGTGCGCATGATAAGCGTGTGAAGCTCTTTAGGTACCTCCAGGCAGGAGATGTGCAGTTAGAGAGGGCTGACTCCCATATCGGTCTTACAAAAGCAGTTTCCATCTTCAGGTACTTTTCAAAACCAGAAAAAATTCTTTAAAGAGCTCAAAATGTCAGAAAGAGCAGGGAAGGGGCAGGCTGAGTAAAGCCAAGGGACAGACTGCATGTGTGTAACTCTGTGTGCAAAAGTGATGAACTGCAGATGTTTAGACCCGACCTCAGGGCAGTATTGCAGCCACCTTCATCCCTCGGAGCCAACCAGAGCTTATATCATTCTTTCTCCTTTTCTCTCATCCCAAAACTCAATATTTGCTCACTGTCTAGTTCCATATTCAGATTGGAGGACTATGTTTTTGTGTCCTATTTAATACAAATTCTGTTTTCTGATAGTTGGGAATATTGTGATAGAGCTGATTTCTTTTTCTGCACTTCTTTGCTACATATTGTGCAAAGGAAGTGTCACCTTTCCTCCTGTTCAGAGTAATTGAAGAAACTCCTTAAGCCAGCAGAAAGTGATAGAATCCATTACTATGTCAGGAAAGCTTACATGTGCTAATACAGGAGAAACAGCTCTGAAGGAGAGAGTTGCATAGGAGAAACAAATGATGAAACCAATAATCTAACTAGTTATAAATGCGAGTAGCTGATTTGGAAGAAAACTAAGCAAAACTCACATTGACTAAACGTTTAGTCAGAAGGTGAGAAGTGTTTAAGTTACTGCGTTTTAACAAGGTGATATCAACAGGTTAGGCCGAATAATTCCTCTTCCCATGTACCCTTAGCCAACTCCCAGTTGTGAAAAAGGCTATGGTAGATTAAGTGATCATAAGACGTGTTCTTAAAAGTTGTTTTTCTTTGTAAAGATTTTGGATTAAGAGCCCACTTGACTCACTGGTGTGACTCAGTTGTGGATGGTAATGTTACACTGGGGACACTCCACCAATTTCAGTTGTGTCTGTGCCCAAGTCTTCTGTGATATTGTGGAAATATGAACACATGGAAATACAGGAAGATCAGATGTAATTTCTAGGTTTAGTTTGGAACTTTGATATACTTTGCAAGAAATTTAGGTGAAATTCATAAGTAACACCTTCCATTTTAGTCTTACTATGGACTGTGATCACAGATTTACTGCATTTCTCTTTCTTTATTCCATCAACACTGTTCTAAGATGTCTTCTGGTTTCAATATGTGTTAAGAATACATTTTATTGATTACACTGTAGAAGTGTTTACATTCCGTGTATGCCACAAATTGCCCTGGACCTCTTTTGCTCATTATTTGCTGTCGGTTCCTTTCTCCCACTGTATCATGAAACCTTTTATTCAGGATGTTTACATTTCATCTGTGCATCCTAATGGTGTCCATAGTTAACGTTCCCTGATGGTGTTGAAAGGGTTCCCTTGTTGCGCTTGTCTCACAAAACCTGATAGAAAACTCCTTGCTGCTTTTGCAGAGGACTTTCCCACTGAGCTCCCAGTGGGCTCAGAATCAGATACAGCAAAATGGGTGAAACTCCATAAGCAGGAGAATATTTCTGCATGTCTGTGAAGGCAGCACAACCTGGCCCCAAGAGGCAGCGTGAATGATAATCTCCAGTGTTTTGTAAAGTGATGTTTGTCAGGGTTTTTTCAATCTAAAATGTCTGAATTTTAGACCAGTCTCATCAATTGTCTGAGAGATATCAGCAGTTCTACTGCACAGTGGTAAAAACAGTCCTGGGCTACTCAGATTATTTTTGGGCACATCTCCATCCTTAAATGAGGAGACCACTTTGCCTAGGGCTGTGCAAACTCCTCACCATACTGGACAGTGCTAGTCCAGTGGAAGCACTTTTAGGCTGAATTTTTAATATGTTTTTCTTTAAATTGTTTCAGTTACCACTGGGATAAAATCATGTAATTATTTTCCTGTATGACAGTAGCAGTTCTGCAGCTGCTTTTCCCCATAACATTTTCAGACTTGTGTTTCATGTTCTCTTTTAGATGTGTATGTGATTCTTATAAAAGTCAATTTATTGTCTGTACTGCACTTTCTTTTCTGCAATCAATTCTAAAGCATACAATTCTACAAAAACATATTTTAAATCAGTGATTGAGTTAAAAAAAATTTGTCTCTTTAGATTTTGAAACATAAATGATTGCTTGAAAATATCTGAATTCTACCTAAAGTATGTCCTATATCTGTGAGTAAAGGCAATTTTTATTTGTAAAGCCTCCCACTTCATACATAACTGTCACTAAATTGCAGTTAATGCTTTTTTTGGTTTTTGTTTTCTTCTGGAAGGAAAAACTAAGATTTGCAATATGGAAACATGGATTTTTTTCTTTCCTATTGCAAGGAAGCCTTCCCACTGCACACAGCTGATTCCTAAAGTTCATCAGAGTGTAGCAGGCTGCGAGCAGCAGAGATGAGGAGTGGAAGGTGCTGTGCTCAGAGTGCTGGCAGTTTAGCTGGGGGTGCTCTCACACCATCAGCCAAAGACACTCGTGCACCTCTTCCCCCCACCGTGTTCAAAGCCCCGCTGTTGAAACCCTCGGGCGGCTCCATCAGCACAGAACTGAGAGAGCGGTGTCGCCTTGAGCCTGGCCTCACAAAACCCACACCAAGTCTGGACGGCCTCAGGCCAGGCCTAGTGACGTTCCAGCATGGCTTCACTCCCCTGCAGCAGAGACAGCTCCTGCCTCGTGTGGCAGAGCTGACCACATGTGCCCAGAGGTCAGGGGCAGAAAAATGCCCATTTCTGTTTGTGGCTGCCCTGGCAAACCAGCCTGCCCTGCATGTGTGTGGGAACCCAGCAAGAGTTCAGTTTAGTTTCCTGTTTTAGGCAATGGGAAATGTGTGTATTTGTGGATGAATGGGAAATTAAAGGGAGTAAAAAAATTAATATTTTCAAACTCTGTTTTTGCTATTAAATATGCAAGTTTGCAGCTACTCTGAAGCTGCAGGGAAAGATTGATTTAAACTTTGTAGATAGGGTTTACGTTTTCGTTAAAGTGAGATTCCGATTCCCTATGTCAAGGTTATCTTCATGATAGCCTTTGAAAGAGTCAGACCACTTACCAATGGATGGATGTTCACAAGTTTGACAGTCTCTGCATTGATCCTACTCTTGCATGAAAATGGCTTTATCAAGCCTATAATTAGAAATGAAATAGTCTTAAATGGTTTCCACACAGCTTGACTTTCAAAGAGGTTCCAGTTTCACATAACTTCATATAAACAGAGAATCAGAAGATATAACCAGATACCACAGTTCCTGCTTACTAATTGCCATAAAGCAGAGCCATCTGCTTTATACAAAGACTAGGTCAGATAATCCTTCTAAACTGTGACCTTTGGGGCTCCATGGAACTTGTTCTTGATTAAATAAAACCTTCTTAGGAAGTTATTGGGAAACTTGGTGCAGGTTCAGTCTGAGCAGAGAATGTAACTGATTGGATTTCTACATAATCTTAAGCAGACCGTTCTGAGTCAGTCTATCTTTTGAACTTCTTTTTTTCTTAACCGCATTAATCTTTCATAAAAATTCAAGTTACAAGTGAATTATTTCAGTTTTTAAAGTGATTCCTCATAAAAGTTAAATTAGATGACAAACGAATGATTTACATGTAAATTCATGACAGTTAAAGTGAAGTTTAATCTGTCTAAACCAAGCTGAGAACCTGAGCTGGGGAAGTGAGGGGCATCCTCCACTATATGCAGCTGCCTGACCTTGTTTGGAGGGCATGTGCACAGCACAACATGAACAGAGCAAAATAGAGATGATTGCAGCTCAACAAATACAGTAGAATACCTGTAATTCCTCACATCTCTTTCATTATGACCAAAGCTCATATCATGGATGCCTTCAAATGTGTATCTTTTCCATCATATTCCATCATATACTTTATTTAAAAATCTTATTCATTATATGAAAATAGTTTCTGTGATTAAATAATTGATTCTTTTGCTCTAGTTTTCTTTTGGCATTGGTGACTATTATTTTTGGCTGTCTATCTTTGTCCAAGCAATTGCCCATTATTCACTGCCAGTTTCAAAATAGAAATGCTACTGCCAAAGCAAATAATACATTATTTTGTAGTTACACAGACCTTTCCAGCTGAGGATCACAACATATTTTGTAACCACTAATGAATTTAGCCACTTACCACCCACCGAACATTCGCATTCGTGCCTTAGGGGTGAGGAGGAAAGGTATGGAGTGCAGCAGGATGTGACCTGCCCTTTGCAGGGGCTGAAGTAACTTAGCACTGGGGGGAGGCACCAGAATGCAGCACGCAGTAGAAATGGGTTATTCCTTCTGAATTGAGAGAGCATGGGCTGGCAATCCCGACAATTCCACAAAGGCTGGGGTTGCTCTGCCTGGTCCATGATGTCCTGCTGCTGCAGGAGACATAGAAAAGCTGGGTTGTAAGTTTTTTCTCACAGAAAATGTATCCATACGCAGGGTGTTGCATGAATGAAATAGATTAATGTTTTGAGAGTGAGTGTATCCTGAACTTGGGTAGCTCCCAGTTTTGTGAGAGATCCAGGGAGGAAGTCAGTCATGGCAGAAGACCCAATTATCTTGACTGATGAAGCTTCATTATGGTTCTCCTGCTCCTCTCAACTGTTGGGGTGGTCAGATGTCCTCAGGCTGGCTGTGGTCTGCAGAGCCACTTCTGATTCTTAGAAAAATGTTGTGAAGTGCTGCAGTGGAGGAGAGTTTCTTACTGAACTAGGTGACCCCTCGTGTCTGGGGACTACTGACTTCTGAATTTAACCCATCTCTGTAAATGCCCCTCCAGCATCAGGATCATGACCCTGAACATTCCCCCCAGGCTCTGTGGCATTTTCACACCTTTGAATATCCTTGTTAGGACCGTGCTGGCACAGCAGCCAAGCTCTGCACTCCACATTTCTGGTCAGGTAATGGTCATTGCTTTCCCAGCTGCAGTGTGTGACGGGTGCCCTCCAAATCCTGAGGGGATGTTGGCATTTAGGAAAGCGTTACTCTGGTTCTAGGTTTTGTTACTTATTTGTAACCCAGCCTAAAGATATAATGAGAGTCTACCTTTCATTGCTCTCAGTCACTGCAGGGACTGATATGGCTGATGATAAAACAGTCTTTTCTTGGCTGCTAAATGGAAAGTTCCTTATTGCCGTACATTTGTCAAATTGCCAGGGAGACTGTTTTTGCTGTGGGAATCACTTCACGCACACCTGATCAATTTATGTAAAGCATTGAATAGCTTAAGAGGCCATTAAGTGCAGAATTTTGCTGGATTGGACTGTCTGTGTCATTTTATCAAAGAAAGAGGCTTCTGAAATTTGATATCTAATATATTCTGTGAGCAGAGCAGCAGTTTGGGGCAAACAGAGGTTGTTTTCCTTGAAATTCAAAGTGCGGTAGCTCAGAGACAACCATCTGTATGCATTTAGGGAACCTGAAATTACCTGAATGCCTGGCAATTTTTTGGTAATTATCTCAGAAAAGAATTATGATATATCACAGATAATTCTCTAGCTCTTTCATTCCTACTTTGGTAAAATGTACTAAAAATTTGTTGCCTATTTTATTCCTTGCTGGGATTAAAAAAATCCCACAAAGAAACAAATAAAATAGTATTCTTTGAAAGATCTGATTGGAAAGTGTGTGTGTGTGTTGTAAAGACTGCACATTTTAAAGACAAACAAGGGAAGGCTAAAATTTACTACAACAGCTTCACTGAAAATTATTCCATCACTCAGATCAAAAGCAGACAAAAATCACAGAAACATTTGGAAGAGGCAGCAGTGCCAGAGCATGATTTTAGCTATTTTGGGAAAGCAGCTGCTTCTCTCTGACATGGGCTCAAAATGTGGGATATTCTGTAAGGTGGATTGGCTCATTCAGATCATTCCCTACAGCGGCTTTTACATGGCAACATTGAGTAGCATTGTTTTTTGGGAGATGCATTTATTTTGAGCTAAAGAGAAATCTCTCTCCTGTGCAGTTACACAATTGCTAAATAGCAGTTGACTTTAACCCCTGAATGCTCATTTCCAAATACTCAGTACAGAATGGCGAGACTAACATAGGAATGTTAATTTAATATTGATACATTGATTTTGTGTACCTAAAGAGATGCAGAAGACTAAATTGGCAGTGCGAACCAATGCTGAACAGTCACTGCTACTTAAAAAACTCCCTTTAGTTACAGAGAAGACAAAGCTGAACAGAATGTCACTGGATTACTATCTGTAAATTCCAGAAATGGGAAAATTGGATAAGCCCTGGTTATTGGATAGTCTTCATTCCTCTTGGCTTAATGTTTGTTCTGGCAACTGCAAATGACAGGGATGATCTGCCCCCATCTCTCCTGGATCTCACTGTCGTAGGAATCACAGCTGGTTTCAGCACAGACCCCTGCATTAGAACTTCCTGTGCTTGACAGGCTGTATTTGGCAGCGGGAGAGTAATATGCTTGCTTTATTTGATTTTGCATTTGATTGATTGCTTTTAATACAATTTATTTTCTTTCTTGTGGTTTAGCTGTAGTTCTTGCTGATGGTAGCAATATCAATCTGTACCTCTTGTCATCTACGGCTGGTTTCTATAATTTTTAAAATAATTTTCGAATGAATGCAGATTGCTGCATCTTGTTTAGGTTGGATGGTATATCAATTTTTGATTTCTAGCATCACTGGAGAATATGATAAAATATTGTGGCTGGTTCAGGGTACAGTTGCAGACAGAAGGCTTTGGAGTCTTTGTGATCTACTCTGTGTTTTTATGATGTGACAGGACAATGTTGGAAAGATTTCTGGCATTTTGTTTCATAATATTTTTCCAGTGGCAGGTGTTAAGTATTTTTCTCGAATGGAAAACTTCTACCTTCGTACACCTTTTTCTTGTTTCCTCTTGGCCGCTCTTCCCCATTTCTGTTAAGAATCAGGGTCACTGGTCCCCAGTATAATTCTGACCGCAAGATTCCTACCCATATGGCAGGAATCTGAGCGCATCCATTAGTGTTTCAAACAGTCTGATTTCTTACTTCTTTTGGCAATATTCTCTGACTTCCTGTCTAGCCAGAACAGCAGCTTTTTTTTTTCTGGTGGTGTTCTTGAAGAGCCCAAAGATATCGTCCTGAGTGGCTTTGTGGTTGCATTGCTTGGACCCCGGGCAGCAGCTGAATTTCTGCACCTCAGAAATTCTGCACATCAGTGCAAGGTGGGTGCTGCAGGTTGCTCACCCACACGAGGTACCAGACAACAGAGTTTTGAACCTGCTGACCAAACTGAACAGGGCAAGAGAATTTTCCCCTGAAATTTTCCCCTGAGGGATCACTGTAGAAATATTCAAAACTTGGTGAAATAAGTATGAAAGGTATTTCCTGTAGAACAAAATAGGATGGATAAGAGGCTATTTGGAACTGTGGAGGTTGAACTCTAGCCATGGCTTCTTCAAAAGTTGCATTACCATAATAACATGTGTGCATGTATCTTTGCCTGGCACTGGAAGAAGAAAGGAAAAGGTGTTTCTTGAACTGAATCAAAAATCTATCTTTAAGCACTGTGATTTGTGATGGAAAGGATTAAATTCCAAGCTGCACAGCTTCTTCCATTGTTAAGTTCTCAGTGCTGTGTTCTTGTCCAGATCTCAGAGTCTGGTATTCAACTGAGGATTCTGTGGTTGAACCTCAGGTATATTATTTTCTTAAATAGCTCTGGCATTTTCAACATCATAGGGTTTTTCACATATCTCCTTACTTGAGTTTGACTAGATCAAAAATATCTTGGCTATTTTGTTTGATCTAAATTCCCAGATGTTCCCACTGCAGCTTAAAAACAGAGTTACATGACAGCAATGCTTATTTCTTTAACCTGGCCTTTCTGTGCTCTTCCAAACAAATAGTGGTTGCATGTCAGGAGCACAAGGTGGGTAATCAGTTGATTAAAAGCAATGCCGGTCAGGTGGTGGTGCAAATGAGCAGATAATTTCTGCTTCACTGGAAAGAGATGCTGTCTTGAGCATTTCTGAAGAGAGGAAAGAAGCGGGGGAGTCCTCTAAGCAGCCTGTGAGCCTTTGAGTAGTAACCCACAGCAATGCAGAGCACACAGAGCAAGGCTGACTGAAGCAGTGAATTCAATATCCTGTATGGCATACATGTATTCTATACCTTTAACTGACTCCAACAGTGATTCAGGAAATCATTATTTAACTCAGCAGAGAAGCCACTTATGTCACTCTATGGCAGATGATAAGAGAAATAAAAAAATCTTATTGATATGTCCCTGTTTTATCACTGAATCCCAGTGAATTTAAGGCACTTATCTAAGATCCTTAAATGGATACCATTAACAAAGCACAGAGAATCATTGCTTGTCTGTAATCTCTCAAGAACTTTTGTTTGACTTCCAAATTTGTCTGTTACCTCTGTGCCAACTCTCCTACCTGTGAAATGCTGCTGCTGGTGCTGTGTAAATGGCTCCTAAGGAGCATGGTTGCTAATAGGTACTGGAGGCTTTTTGGATGTTCATGCTACAGCTTTATTTGTTCTAATTATATCTGACATTTCACAAGCTGCACAGTCGTTATTTGATGGGCAAAACATCAAAAATAATTAGGTCAAATGATTGCACAAAGCCCAACAGAAAGCTTTTTCAGTGAATGTTAGCTGGTTTTTATTAATAATTATCCTCATTTAACTTTACCAAACTGTCATCTCATTGCCTGCTCATTGTTATGGAACTCCTAAGCTCAGGTGAGGATTTGAATTTCCCTGTGAGATAAACAATGTTTACATCTGAAAAAAAAAAAAAAATTTTGCTTGTTCAAATCCAACTCCTTTCTTCCTTCCAACCCCTTCTATTTCTGATAGGAAACAGCTTTAGATTTTCCACGGTGCCAGGAGAGGTCACTCTTTCTCCTTTGTCCTGCCTGGTTCAGGCTCTTGTACCGTAAGGGATCCTCTTTCCTCCTTGAGTGAATTGGCACATTCCTTGAGCTACTGTTTGGATGCTGTCTGACACACACAAAGAGCACTGGAAGGATTAGTACCATTTGCCTGATATCTATGAGGAAAACTCTTGAAGAATTTTGTGGCAAATGAAATTGTATCTCCAGGTTTACATCAACCATCTGGTATAATTCTAACAACAGCCCAGAATTCTCCTTAGTTCTGTTGCAGAATTATAAATGGAGGTTTTGAAAAGCAGAAATGAGAGAATATACCACTTAATTGAATGGAATATTGATAAACATCAGTGTTTAAAATTCATGTATGAGTGATAGTCTTCTGTGGTATCCAACACAAGAATAATAACACATATCAGTAGAAATTGGTAAGAACTGTTCAACCAACTTCAATTTGGACAAACTTAAGCCAAACCCAAGTCCTTTACAATATCTTATTTCCAAATTTGTGAGGGAAAAGTACTCATGACTGAGTTTTCACTAATGCAAGAGTAGAAAATCCCCATGATATAGCTCCTAATTAACAATCTGAGCAGGTATAAAAAGGAAAACATATTGATAATTTCTGTTTCAAACATTTCTTTCATCCTTACATAAAATTCAGTGGTCTGGATGAAATATCATACCCCATCCCTCATGCCCCAATTCAAATCTAATATGAACCAACATCTAACGCTCCAAAAAAGTGTTCTATTTCCTTGCCCTTTATTTTTGTTCCCATTTTTGCACTTCTACATCCACAGTGATACAGAAGCAGGGGAAAAGCACAAACAACCCTGAACCAGACCACTATAAAGCTGGCTGGTGACAGAGGATTGCATGATTCCTGCTAGGCTGGCAATGCCCCCAAACCAGACTGTCTCTTAAGGTTGCTGGTTTAGTTTTGCAAATTTAGGAAACTGAGAACTTCATCCAAATAGTGGAGTTCTTATTGGCACCCAGCAGCATTTATGGGACGTGACTCTCATCTTCCTGATTGCTTGTACATGTTTTTTTTATATCTATAGTAAAATATGGGGAAAAAAGAGCAACAGCAGCCAGTGCAAGCATCTCTGTATTAGTGTTCAAGTGCTACTTTGGCACCTTCTTACCAAATAGACAGGATTCAAAAATAAATGGAAGGGTTTTAAATTATTTTTTGAAAGGACTTGCTATATTTCTACTCTGCTACGTTTCCCCTACTTTTCTAGTAGTTTTTTAAGGATTTTTTTGTGGTTGTTCCTCAACATTGCCAGCTTTCATGCTGTGGTGTGTTCTGGGACCAGATGGATCTGGTGGTCCTGGGACCAGCTAGGAGTGCATGATGTCAGCCACAGGATACTGGTGGGGTGGGTGTGTCTAAGCACCTGCCTCTAAGGGTCCTCCTTGACGGAAGAACTGAAGTGTGTATTAAAATGATGGAAAATGAAAAGAGAGTTTATGGCACACAGGAAATGCACATGAATTGTACTTAAATTTGGCTGCTTTGGGGAAAAGTTCCTTTTTGCTTTGTTGTTTGCACCTCTGAATGAGGTAAGAGCTGTTCTCTGGTTTCCAAGTGTGACGAATGCAGAAATAATAAATAACAAGGCCATTCTCCTCTCTCCATGCCCCCATTTTGTTGTTGAGGGGGCAGATTATCAAAAGAAAACTGAAAGTACTCTGTCAAATCAAGTTCCTGGCAAACCAGAGCTGAGGCAATGCTGTCTCCACCAGAGGAGTGAACAATGGCAACGTGTCCCTTTGAACACACAAATATCTGCTCCCTACTCAGCAGGCAGACTCCTCATCTTAGAAGTCAGAGGGCCTCTACAGTTATATCCCTCTCTCTCTATGGGTTCAGCTTGAGAGTGAGAATAATTCTGCACAGAGAATGCACATTTGAACAGTGATCTGGCTTCTCTGTTACCCCTTTGCTGACTTTTAACTTCTGCTTTCTTGCTATCTATCTATGGGAAACAGAATCATAGAGTCACAGAATATGCTCGATTGGAAGAGACCCCAAGAATCATCAAAATCCAGCTCCTGGCCCTGCACAAGACCTTCCCCGAGAGTCACACCCTGTGCCTGAGAGCATTGTCCCAACATTTCTTGGACTCTGTCAGGCTTGGTGCTGTGACCGCTTTCCTGGGGAGCCTGTTCAGTGCCCAACCACCCTCTGGGCCTTTTTCTGATATCCAGCCAAAATCTCTCCTGACTCAGCTTTGTGCCATTTGCTCAGGTCCTGTCACTGGTTATCTAAGAGAACAGGTTGAATAACTCCTTTGTGGCCAGATCTATAGATCTATCCAAATCATGTTCCTCTATTTCCTGAGACGTGGAGGGACATATTCGGGTTTAAGTTAAAGTAGAAAGCTGTGCATTAAAGAATATTACCAGAGAAGTATCTGTTTTTCAGTACATTTAATTGTATTGTTGAAAAACCCACCCTGTAATTGCTAGGTAGAGTTAATGAAAATATATCATCTTTCCTAATGCAGATACTGTCAGAGTATCATACCTTTCCTAATGCAGAAGCTGATTTGTAGCCTATCTTTACTAAATTTGTTTCTAAAGTCTAACAAGCTTCCTCTTTACTATATTTATTTCTCCATTACTTCAGAAAATATCGCTAGGAGGGTCCTTTCAGCTTTGTTTAAATTAGTACTATTTTTCCTGCAGTACTGAAAACGTGTTTTAGGGATTGGAGCAATTAAAAGAGCAGGAAGGAGAGTGTTAACGGAGCCATTTTCTGCTCATTTCAATGCATTTGCTCATGCAATTTGACTTCTTTGTTGACATAATTTACTTTGCAACACATTTCTCATCCTTATGCATGTGTGGTATCTTCCAATTTGGGACAAAAAAAATATTTTTGTCGTGGTCCAAAATATCTGTGTTGGTGTAGGTCCTCCAGGCTGTGAATTCTCTTACAGTTTCTTAGCATGTGGTGCTGAGGAGTCTTTGCTTTTCTTTTAAGGAACACCTTAACCTTCCATGGGAGCAGTTCAGGGGATGGATTTTTGCTGCAAGGCCTGGAGTCAGAAGTGTTGTTGCCTGTTGTTCTCTTTCCCTGACACTGCCCAAACCCTTGCTGTGGCAGTGCTGCTACCCAGCAGCTCCTGTCCAGGTGCAGATGCTCGGAGCTGTTGTGCAAAGCCCTGACCTTGTGCATTTGCAAGTCCTTGTTGGTAGGGAGCATTTGTACTGCACTGCCTTTGCAAGAAAAGTCAGACTGACGTGTACAGCAAACCCAATATTGCTTCAGTCCTTGTCCGTGGGATTGCCTCTGGCTACTTCCCTCCTCTGGCAGTCTGGAATATATGGAAAATATTTAAATAAACTGCCAAACCATTTAACTAATCTAATAGGGCTCCAAGCTTGCAAAGATGCTAACATGAACACTGTCTTTAGATGCATAAAATAAATTTAAATCAGATTTAAATTGAAGAATTAACTTCATTTGAGACTAGATCAAGCACACACAGTCCTACCGTGTGTATAGGGGTGTGACTGCCCCAGGGTCACACAGCTCGGACCCTGTGCCAGCTCTCGGGATATCCACAAGTGCCAAATCTTTGGTCTGCATTCTCAGATGGGAACATGATGTAATAGACAAGATTCCCGCTCATTTACAGCTTAAAGAAAGCTGATGTAAAACTCCTCAAAAATAAATTTTTTTAGGTGAATCAGTTCATGTTTTCTTTTTTTTTTCTCCTTGTGATGCTTTTTGTTGTTCACACCCTACCCTGCACCCCACAAACAACAGCAATAAAAAAATATAAACCAAACCTCACCAGGTTTATTGCCAATTAAAATAAAACCTGAAATATTTTGAGAAGCAAAATCTCCACCAAAAAAAAAAAAACCCTCCACAAATCATGCTTATAAGCTGACTAAACTTAGCTTCCAAATTTAGGTGCTTCATTTTCTTTTTCTTTAACTGGTTTTGCTTTATATTATAACACAATACAAAATTTTGGAAAATATGTTAATAACATGATAAAAATGATGGCCCATCCGGATACCATTCCTAAGGCAACACTACTGTCTGTCAGCTGCAGAAAGAACCAGCCTTCATTTGTGTTTTGCTTCAGTACAAAATACCACTACATTTATGTATTAATACCAAATTTACAAACTCGTGATTTCTTACGTATTTTTCTTTGCTAACTTTTGAGTTACAAATCAACAAAGAAATTAAATCTACCTCGTGTGATACACATTTTATCATAACTCGTGAAAACATTTAAACATCAGCATCTTTATCAACAGAACTAATACTGTATTGTTTTGAAGTTATCTGAAGAGAGAAACTATTTACATGGCAATAGAACAAATATTATTTATCTTTAAAAGCTTGAAGTACTTTGAGACTATAGTCCAGAACACTCAGATTCTTAAATAAAACCCCCAGGGATTTAAATAACATTACAACAGGGTGGTCTTTCACAATTTGGTTTCCGTCTTCTTTTGCTTCCCGGAGAATTCCATTTAAAGAGTATTTAATTGAGGACATTTTCTTTACTGCATTTTTCCTTTTCTTTTTTAAAGGTTTAGAGCTTTGTTCTAAGTGTTTTAACTTCGAATCAAGAAATGTGTCAGGTCTGTTGCCAATTAGTGTAGCTGATGTGAAAATGGATTGAGTCTTGGGAAAGATGGCTAAGTCTTGTAAAACAACAAAACAGTCTGTAAAAGAGGGCTTGGGAACAGAGGCAAGGAGAAGCAACAACACGAGAAATTATTAATGAGAAAAAACAGAGAAGAGGAGCAGGAATTTACAGAGATCATAGGCACATTTGTAACATTTACTAAAGGTTTATTCAGCTATATCAATTTATTATAAGGAATTAACACTAAATATTCAGAGCTGGATCGAGGAACTTTTCTTCACTACAAATAAGATCCCAACTTTGCAGGCTGGTTTATGCTGTAGAATATCTCTTGTGCGTTGGCTGAGGAGAGGAAGTGTTCAGACCCCTCAGAAGAGTGTCGCAGACTCCCTCATGGGGCTACAGCTATGCCAGGGGAGGGAAATCTTCCTCTTGTTTTAATTGCTGTGATTTTTTTGTTCAGGAGAGGGATGCAACTATGCTGGCACACAGTACCTTTACATGAGGGCACTCTCCTGAAGCAGTAACAGAAGCTGTTTTGTAGCGACTTTGAGGCAGGAGGAAGGTTCCCTGGCACAAACTAATAACAATAATAGCAATAATAATATCTAGAGAAAAATCAGACAGGAAAGGAAATATATTTTTAGACTCATATGCTGTAGATATACAATATATTGTATAAGGGTTATTCTTTCATGCAGAACAAAACACTGTCTGCAGTAAAACGGGAAGGAAGTTTGATTCGATTGTGGTGTGCAGAACGTCAGCAAAAGACTTTGAGCTGTCAGACGTGCCATGAGTTAAATGAATGCATGAGAACAACTGATCATGGGGGATGCAGAAATCCTTACAGAAACCTGTGAACAAACAGGGTGTCCAAAGATGGTGTGTTCAGGACTATGTCTCTATCTTTGTGTTACTGTGTGCCTTCAGTAAATCTAATTTACTGCAGTTCCCTGGGCTGTTGCTCCCAAGTTTCCCCAGCTGCCACACTGGTACTCATGGAGCAGGACCTCCTCAGTCGGGACCCCATGGCTAGCACAGCCCTCCTGGCTGTTTCTGTATGGAACTGGGATTCCAACACACTGCCAGGTTTAGGCACTGCCATTCAGGGGCTTTCCACGGGTCAGGATTGTCTTATCATCCTTACGCCTCCATGGACTCCTTTATGCAGCTGTCCAGTCATTTTGCCCCATGTTGACCTCCTGGGAAGGGGCAGTTTGTGATTATTAGCACTGGGAAAGGATTCTATCTGTGGACTGAGAGTTTCACACGCCCCATATGGGAGACAAGTGCAGTCTTGGCACATCCTGCAGCACACAGTGAGCTTTCACATTGGGAAAAGCTTTCCTGGAGGTGGACAAAGGGGATGGAGTTTCTGCCTGAAGGTGAATTTCACCCAAGGGGAAGCCAAAAGAGCTGGAGACACTCAGGGAATGAAAGCCAGAAGCAGGAGGGGAGACAGAAGCGGGGGTCAGCTGAAGGCTGTTGTGGTTGAGGGGAGCTCTCCGTGTGCCTCCTGGAGGACCCTTCATAGCTCAGTGCTGAGGCCAGAATCCATCGTGTGGGGACACAGCCCAGCGTGGAGAGAGGGATGGACAGAGGGACACAGCCACGGGAAATCCGTGTGTGAGCTGCAGTGCCCAGAGACGGGGAAGGCGGAAGCTGAAGAGCTCTTATCACCTCCCTTCATTAATTTCTGCATTTGTTCAAAACTGAAATTAACCATCTTTGGGAAAATATTTTCTTCCTAATATTAATGAATGATAATTTAAAAGAAAATACTGAAAAGCAGGACTCCCAGTTGCCTGAAATCCAGGGGAAAAAATTAATAAAAGATGTAGCTTTACATGTGTGTTTTAAAGCACTGTAAGGAGGAGTGTAATTCTGATTACTCCCATTTCATAGGTATGTGCACGAACTTTGTCATTGTCATGCAGAAAAAACGAATTTTAGACTCTTTTATTTATACCGTAAAAATATTTTAAAAAGAGCTTTTCTTTATTTGGAGGTAAATATGCTGCTTTCTAAATACACTTGAATTGGATTTACACTTTACATGAATTGATTTACTTTGTCACTGGAAGACTGTGAGGAAAATTTAGAAAGGTACAACAAACCAGAATAATTCTAGTTTAGGCAAAAGTTATTAAAATATTAAAAGTAATGTAGCTTCTTTAAAACCAGGATGAAATTTCAAGGTTCTTGTTAATAATTATGCTGATTTTCTCTCAGTAATGCTGCTGCAATACTAAAAACCCAACAAAACTACAGAGATGGGGCTATCTTAAATTGTTATGATTAAATAATAATAAATACATTAAAATGTATGTGATCTATTAATTTGAATAATTATAGCATAGCTCCATTGACATCAGTACAACTGCAATGACCTACATCAACTGACAGGTGGATTGCAGAATCTGATTAACTGTGCCTAATGTTGAAAATCTACTGGGTTTTATCTTTAAAAATAGAACACTCTTTTTTCCAGTTACCAAGAGCTATAGCGGGTCTCTCAAGCCAGTGAATTGCGTGTTGAAAATTTAGCTTGAACTCCACTGCAGTTGTGAGTGGGTATTATCTGATAAACAAAACTTGCCCTGAATTAAGGTAAATATTCAGTAGTGTTTGAGACACAGTCACAAAATAATATCTAGTCTTAAAGCTGTAAAATAGAACCACAGATTTGTTAGGGTTGGAAGAGACCTCTGCATCTTTTCTACAAATTCTCATTTTTCTATTTTAATTTTGAAATTAATTTCAAATTAAATTCATTTTGTAAGGAGAGGTGACAACATGGGACGGGGAGATCATTTTGGAACAGTCTGAAAAGTAAAGTACTATAAATATGTAGATGAAGTGTGAATGAAGAAATATATGCAATGTGAAAGGCAAAAATATATGTTGGAGTTATAAATGTAGGGATAAAAGCAATTAAAGTGATATTAGATACAGAAAGCAATGCAGTGGGTGGTGCAATATATTTGTTGTGTGCAGCCTTACATTTGTTGCATGGTTCGTTTTAGTTGTCTCCCTGCTGTTCTGCTGAGACCGGCTCTGAAAAATTGTTGTATTCAAAACAGTAAGAAACTGTAATTTCTTCTCCTAATTTGTATGTCTATGGCATTGGGGAGGTACAGTTTTTTGTTGGGTTTCTTAACCAGAGCTGGACAAAATAGTTTATTGCACGAGGTAAAAACCCAAGATTCATTCTGCTATTTTGCTTTCCTATGGGAAAACAATTTTTCCGATTAATTTACAATTTTACTATTAATTGTTTTTCTTCACTTATTTAGTACTTGTCGTCTGATGCAAAATTATAAGTGACTAGAACAGGGTAGCCTACTGGCTTATACTTGACAATTTTTGTAAAACTCTTTGTTAAAACTTGGGAGTTCCTGTGTATGTGACAAAGTTAAAATCCTCTGTGATTTTAAAGTCCTGAGAAATGCAGCACCAAGATCTGTGATATTCACTGTGAGAGACAGGTGAAAATTTGGCATGCTCTATCTTAAATGTTCTGCAAAAATACTCTGTGGTTTATTTTTCTGGTCCCTAAATCTCTCTCTCTCTAGACTGCCTTCTAAACTAATAGTTTGAACAGAAATAATATTTTGGGATCGAGAGGCTGTCTTTTTGAGAGGTGTTCTGTATTCAGTTTTTGAGGGTTGGTACAGAATTAAGGATGCAAACGTGTCTGTCCTTTGTTACAAGTGCTCTTTCCTATCCTCATAGTCTATGGCTACATGTGGTCAGCTTTCCAAGGATAGATATTTTACCCAGGTTAAGTATTTTGTTTGTGAAACAAGGACTGCTGTTCACCGTCTTTCGGGTTTTCCTGAGTACCAAAATGAGTTGGCCAGCTAATACAGTCTTTGATTTAAAATTCTGTCCTAGAATCTAGAGGGACCACTGTGCATTTTTAGTTGATTAGTAGAATGAATACAGATTTTGTAAGAAAGTCAATCTAAACCCATGTCATAAACTGGTAATGTGTCCCAAGATCATTCCACTTTCTAAATGGATATATAACTGTGTTTCTCTGGAAATTTTTGCTGCATCTGAGCCTTCAATAAAAAGAAGAGCTGAGAGCTCCTTTTCTCTCTTCCTGTCTGCTCTCAAGATCCATGGCACCATCCTTTCTTGATGGGTATGACAAGGTAAGTGAAAACAGCACAGGCAAAATAAAAATCCTGTCTACCATTCACCCCAAACCAAAGAGAAATCAGTCATTTTGAGAGCAGAAGAGTCCATGAAGCCTAATTCACTGAATATTCGTGCCTCACAGTTGATACTGCTGTTGTTTGTTGTAATGAAATAGTGTGCTCAAAGCTTAGAGAGGAGCTAGAAGGCTTGAACAGATGCACCAAAAGACAGGCACAGACACGTTTGTGCATGTCCTGTGATCACAAGTCTTGTTTAGCTGAAGCTAGAAATGAAATTAAACTCCAGAAGAAAAGGCAGCAGAACAAAGAAATAGCGTCAATCTTTCTAACAATATAAAAGCAATCTCTCTTCAAGCGAAACTGTCTGAATGTTTGAGACACAAGCTCCCAATCACACCTGCCTGCATGATGGAGAGGTGGTGGGAAGTTCAGCTGCCAGGATACCACAGATACATCTCCCCTTTACCCTCCCTCTCCCCAAAGACAGCAGATAATCCTCCTGGCTTCAGCACAGTTGTTCCTTGAGCTGCCAGACCCCCATCAGCACTGGCTGAGACATCCTTTGTCTTTCCTAACCTGTGGTATTTGCAGCTGTGTTTCAAGGAGTGCATAATCCTCCACTCAGGAGGAGTGATGTAGAGAGTAGGGACATAGATAACTCTCGCTTTATCTCTTGGGAAGCCATCCTCTGCAAACCGCTTCCTTCCTGCTCCTGGTGACTGAGAGAGGTTTCGTGGGCCAAACGATTTTTGGCACTGGGTTCTCTGCTGACAGCACTTCAGGAGTCATCTTAAAATCCAGGCAGTGAAGTGTGAGCATGTGAGCCAGTTGTCAGAGCAGTAAAGTTAATGAAACCCCTCAGATCCTGGCTGGAGAGAATGCCCTGGCATTGCCACATTGCTGGGGAATGAGGGACTGGCATTGATTGGCCATGAGCTAAAAGGAACAGAAAATTTAGGACTGTGCAGTTGTATAAATAAACTTGTTTCTTTAGCTCTATGGTTATGGTTAAAGGAACGTAAAGACTGATTTGCTATAAAACTCAGATAACTATTTTGTTTAAGTTCCTAATGACAGTCTCATGATAAAGATGCCATCAAATTCAGCAGCAGAGAATTAAATGTAAATAATAATTTACACTAGGTTGGTAGAGAGATTTTCCATTCCCTTGAGGGGAAGGAAGGGAGGAGCACATGAGGAGTACAAGCTGGAGCCAAGTTGAGGCAAGGCAACGAGTAAAGAACCATCAGGGATGGTCAGTCCTTCTTGCATGGAACAGGAGAGGAGCAGGTGTGACCAGCATGGAGGCAATGGTGTGCAGAGGTGATGGAGTTTCAGGTAGCAGAGGTGCTGAAAGCAGATTTTAATGAAGAACTAGATATGGCTGCTGTTGTGACATGAAATGGGCTGGATGGAGTTAATCGCAGTTGACTTGTTCTGAGTTTATTCCAGTGTAGCTTTTCCAGGAGCAGGCAGGCAGATGGCGGGGTCATCTCTGATACTGCTCACAGCTGGAGATCAGCTCTTCTGAAGATGTCCTGTGTGAGAAGCACCTTGTGTGGGTACTTCCAAATGATTTTAAACTAAATGTCAGGTTAGTTGAGCCTCTTAAACTTTTATTGCTGCCTGGTGGCAGTGCCCGAGGAGACAGATAATGACACTGCCTGTTGGGATGGAAAAAAGGCCTCTGGTATGCTTTTATAAAACAGAACTTTGTTGAAGCAGTTTATTTTGGATTGCAAATCTGAGCTATTCATTTCTCTCTCTTCCTCTTGTATGGGGAGAAGAGAGCTCTCAAAATATTTCCAAAAGAAATTAGATGGAAATAGATACAACTGCAAAATATTTTGCATAGATAAAACTATGCACTTGAACAAAAATGCACTTACAAGCTTTACTAGCTGGAGTGCAATTTCATAAAGAGCAGGCTTCTAGCTGTTGAATTTACCATTGGGTTGATGATATGATTCAATTTGGCTCTTTATAGCAGCACATCCAGGACCATTTAAACATTTTCATTTTTGTTTCTGTTTATAAATTGCTCACATGTACATATTAAATATTCATGGTTAATACTTGCAGAAAAATATTGCTAGATAAATTATTGATGTCTTAAAATAAAATAATATTTTTTTCCATTTTAATGATTAAATTTTCTCAATATGTGATTTATTTTAAATGGTTTTTATACTGCTGATTTAATTCTTAATTCTTTATTCATTTTGGGCTGCAAGATAAAACTTGCCAGGAAATACTGGATGAGATTCTGATCTCCCAAAGGGACTTGCAATCATCCAGTTTCATTATCCTCAGTGAAATTTTGTTGCCATGCGTGGGGTGAATCTTACATCCTGACTATATCCTTATCTTTAAGACTGGTTTATGTTATTTATATGTGAGGCTGTTGGTTATGTTTTAGGAAAGGGGGAGGTTAATGGTGAAATGCTATTGACCTTCTCCAACTAATCATGTCTTAATTCCTGACAATACTTGCATCCATTTTGGATGTTGGTATTTTAAGCCTAAACGTAATTGAGTCGCTTTCAAGGTTATGGATGTGTTCAGCTCAGAGATTCCACAGCAAGTGTGAAAGTGTCCGTTTGGAAACAGCTTAGATTCAGCCTCTGCAACCTTTAGTCCCAGAAAGCAGTGTTTTACCCTGTGATTTCTGCCATTTTATTTAAATAATGGCGGCAAAATTGCCACCACACTGCAATAAAAGAAAATATGTTTGAAATTGAAACAAGAAGTGCAGACCACTTCAGGTATTTGAAGGTTTTAAACATTCAAAATAAGACTTCACAAAACACAAAAATTGCTGTGTAAAGTCTTGTTCCTGCTAAAAGTGACAACATAAGACAGACATAAAATCCAGAATAAAACTCTCAAAAACCTGGTGCTATTTGCATTCGCTTTCAGCTCTTCCCAGCAGATCTGCTTAGCTAATCTGGTGGCATCACTTGCGACACTTATCCATAGGGCATAAAATAGCAGTTTGCCACCCACCTTGAGCAGGTTGTTTTTGAAGTGTTTGAAGGCAAAACAAAAAAGTACCCTGCCATTAGATGCAAGGTGGAATTTTATATCCACTTGTTTTTGACAGTTATAGTTGAAGCTGTCACTTTTTTTTTCCCAGAGCCTTTAAAATGGATCTTTTTACATGTTAACATGAATACATTAAAGTGGAAAAAATCCCTGCAGCTTTACTGGGTGCTAGTTGACACATGGAGACCTCAGTATTCAATGCACACACAGAACACATGTGATTAAAATTGCAATTATAGCCCTGTGCTAAGCATTTGAAAGCATAAATTAAAGGGGATTGGTAATCTTTTATATCCCTAGCATTTCCCATTTCCATACATTCCAGCCCAGGATCTATGCAATCTTTAATTGGAGCACTGAAGGAATTGAGGCAGCAAATATTGTACAGCTGTTCTTGCGATGAAAAGCACAAAATCTTTTCACTTGCATTACCCAAAATGAATAGTCTCCAAACCAGATTTTTTTTTCCCCCAAATGTCCTTTTGTAAGTCCAAGTGGCTAAAAAACTTCTCGTATGAGAAGAAGCTGAGATAGCTGGCATGGGTTAGCCTGGAAAGGAGAAGCCTCAGGGAGGAATCTCTTAATATTTTACACATATCTGATTGAAGGATATGTAGAAGATGGAGCTAAACTGTGCTCAGTGGTGCACAAGGGCAAGGTCAGAGTCAATGGGCACAAACAGAAGCACAGGAAGCCCTGTCTGAACATTAAAAAAAAAGTCACTTTTTTACTGGAATGGTGATTGAACATGAGACAGGTTGCCCTGAGAGGCTGTGGAGACTACATTTGAGGAGATACTCAAAACATACTTGAGAAACTTACTGCAGTTGACCCTGTTTGCACTATAGGGTTTTAAAAGATGATTTCTGGGAGTCCCTTCCCAACTCCACTATTCTGTGATTCTGGGAAACATGGACAGGGTGCCCAGGTTTTGTAGCTAGCTTTGAAAAGGGTCAGCATGGTTTCTTATACCTGGGACTGGAAAGTATTTCCTCGGCCATGAGATTTATTAAGCCTGCCACTAACACAGAATTTGTACCAGGAAATTCTGTTTCTAAAGCTGTCTCATGTCTTCCACTTCATAAAACATTCCTTTATAAACACGGGGGCCACGGATACGATGTGTTCACTCCAGCGAACTCTCACTGTGTTTGTATTTTGTTGAAGTTCCACTCGTGTGAGTCAGTTGGGTCATGCTCCCTGGGCCGTAGGTGAGCAGTAAAGGGTGGGCTGGCTGCTTGCCTTGTGCTGGTTGTTGTGAACTGGGTCAAGTGGACTCAACAGGAGGGAAAAGGACTTTGTTTTTCCCAGGAACTACTGAGGAGTGAGGAAGACCAACGGGAAGACCAGGGCTTGGCCGAGTGCAGCAATGAGATAGTCCCACAGTTCTGAGGGTCTTGGATTTAGAGGATTTTTGTGTGGGTTGTGAAGAGTCTATTGTCACCCTAGAAGTCCCAACAGTAGAAAGCGAGTCGAAAGGAAATGGAAATATCAGTCCAGGAGTAGAGCCTTTTCAAACATTTCTATTTTCTCTGGAAAATTTTTTCTAAATAATGTACAAGAAAGTTTCACTTTCAAAACTCAAAAGTCTTTCTGGTTCTGTAACTTTAATAAAAAGGTGGCGGGCATTTGACACAGCCAACATAAAAGTCCTGATGTTCTTTTGAACCACTGAGTCTTGCTTAAGTTCACATCTTAACCCACATCAATGCATAACGTAAGTAATTCTTGGTTCTTACTGTTCTCTTCTCCTTTTATCTTCTCATATAACCAAATAGGCCAGGCTTTGGCTTCCTTTTGTTGTGCTTATTTCTGCGCAGAATATGGAATGCAGAGTGCATGGCACATAAATACAACTGCCATAAAATATGGAGCAGAACACACAGAATAAGGTTTATGATTTTTTAAAACCTGTCTGAAATGATGCATGTCAATACCCTAAAAGAGCAGCTTCAGCAATCAAAAAGTGCTTAAATCTTCACCTTGATTTTAGGTAAAGAACACCTTTTAACTCTTCTTTTCACTGGTTGTCTTCAATCAAAACATGTAGATAGTCCTGTGCTGGAGCTCTGCTTTAGCGAGGGCTGAGGAAATCTGCTTTCCTCACTGTCACTGCGAGCTGGTGCTAACAGGCCTGCTGCACTGGGGTGGGGCTGCCAAGTGAGCACAGCCCAGGGCTCACCTTGCTCTGAGCTCAGTGACCCTTCCATGCCCTTTACAAGCACTGTCTGTTATTACAGTGGCTTTCAGGAAACAGCTGCTCCCTTCATTTTATGTATTTCTACTTATTCAGCAACTGTGGTGTGCAACTTTCCAATTTTCTATATCCAATTAAATTCTGATAATATATTCATTTTGCTTAGTCTTGGTAATGACTTTGCAATACTGTGAATATGAATGCAACATTATTTGGATACAAAGGTAATTGAAAAGTGTTTTTCATGAAAATACCATGCTTTCTAATTTCCTTTGGCTATCGAGAAATCTCTTAAATACAGTGGAGAGGGAACTCCTCACTCTTGTCTGCTCATTATAACCTGAGGTCTGAAAGCTGCTCTGAGAAGACTGCAGTACTGTCCAATAATTAAATGGCAAGTGTACAGCTCTCCGTGAAATATAATTTTGTTGTCTTACATACAATGGACTATTGAATTTTTATGGAAGCATTTAGGAGATTTCCTAATAAACTTTGCAACACCTGCTCCATTGCTGCATTTATGATTCTTCATTTTGCACAGTCAAATTTTTAATTCATCCTTACAGAGATAATTTTTGAACACATGTGCAGTTCTACTGTTTACTCTGTTTTAAAAATTGTTTTCCTTTTTCTTTTTTTCTTCACTCTCAACATTTATCTCCTTACCATTATATGCAGTTAAATTTATTTTTTGGACGATGCTACACAATCCCAAAATAGACCAGTTTAGGAATAATTTCCTGCATACCCCTCTCATGGTTTAGCTATAAAGTTGAATGACTTTACAGTCTGTGTCAGGCTATACATCAAGAAATCCTTTTTAAACTGGGATAAAAGTGTGTAAAGGAATTAAATTTATTTACATAAAGAGGTATGCTAAAATGTCTTCACTATTAATTTGCAAAGTAATAGATTTTGATGGAAAGGAGCCACAAGAACGTGTGCAGATTTTACATTGCATTTTGGAAGATAGCAAAAATAAATATATATCTATTTTGTTTACGCTTGTGGGAGTAATAAATACCTGAGAAACTTCTCACTTCTTCTAGTAGTCCTTTTCAGGAGCAGATATAACAATAGAATCCTTAGCAAACTGCATCCTGGAGAAGGAGAGAGTGGTTAGTGAATACGAGATGCTGTGTGCGCAGAAAGAGGCCGTGGCTATTCTTGGGAAGAGATGTTTTGTGACTCTCTTCCCCCTGTCATTTTCCTGTGATTATTTAGCATATAGGAAGGGGCTAAGTTTGTCCTGTTTTGTACAGCATTAATTGTGATCCATAAATATCCAAATTTAAAACAGTACATCTGCTCAAAAAGTCACCCCTGAATTGTATTGTAATTATAGATTCTTGAGTTATAAAAAATAACTGTGAGGGTTTGTTTCTTTCTGCAGCGTGATGAGGAATGACATTACTGGGTGTGGTGAAACACGTTTGGGTGTGAGGGGTTTGGAATGGATCAATAGGAAGGATTTGGATGTGCTGTGCAATGTGGACTGGATCAGGGAGTGTCCATGAGACTGGTGCAGCTGGGCCTTGAAACAGACAAAAAGACCAAGCAGATGGTAATGAACTTGTGTTGTCTGGTGCTAGTTAAGATTTTCCAGGCTGTTTTGGAGGGGGGGTAGCTTCCTGGTTATATATGTGCATGTAGGTTTTGCTTTACTGTTCTATATTATTGGCTTTAAACACTGTTATTTCATTCATTTTGAGCAGGCTGGTTTGTGGCACTTTAAATATTTGAATACTGAGAGCTCTGATGGGGTGGATTTCTAAATGCATTTGAGGTGTTGTAGAAATTGCAAGGGAAACAGCATTGATGAGGCTGGACTTGGTCTGTAGTGCCAGAACTCTGGCGTTTCCTCTTTGGTATCGTATCTGAGAAAGGGTTCTCTGAGAGAGTCTCCCAAATATAGGTTAGAGTGTTAGAGCAAGTGGGGATCTGTGGCGTTTAAAGTCCCAACAAGAATTTGCCTCCATGATAGGCACTGAATCACCTAGAAATTTGTTCCATCTATTCCTCCAAGGATCTGCAACTAAATTAATGGGATCTCATTGCAACAATGTCATACTAAAAATTATCATTACAATATTCATCAAATTGTATCAGATATTCTTTTTGTGGCACTTGAGCTTATCTCTGGATGACCAAGATAGGATGAAACAAATATTATCCAAATGATAAACACTTCAGAGCTTCCTTATCACAGTGTTCTCAAAATCAGTAAAGTAAAAAAATCTGTCTTAGGAATGACAAATTCTTTTGATAATTCACACTGTAGTTTACTCGAGTAACACATTTTGTCTTTCCGTGTGGATTGATATTAAATTAAGAAAGTATTCACCTGAGTGGCAACTGTAATGATTGTGAATATGTTTGAGCAATCATTGTGGAAAAGACCAGGCTGGGTCATTGTGTGGTGAATTACACAAAATGTATAGTTAACCATGTGTATACTTGTTAAGAGCTTTGCTTCTGCCATACTGAGACTTGTTTTGGGAAATGGTTTCTGGATTTTAGATGTGGAGTTTAGACATGGTTTGAGAATCCATGTGTGCCTACTGAGGCTGTCAAAACCAGTTTTCATAGAATCATAGAATGGTTTGAGCAGGAAGGGACCTTAAAGCTCCTCCTACTGCAACCCCTACCATGGGCAGGGACACCTTCCGCTGGACCAGGTTGCTCCAAGCCCTGTCCAGCCTGGCCTTGAATACTTCCAGGGATGGGGCAGCCACAACTTTTCTGGATAAGCTGTGTGAGGGCCTCACCACCCTCATAGTGAAGAATTTCTCCCTTATATCTAATCCAAATCTTCTCTTTCAGTTTGAAGACATTCCCCCTTGTCCTATTATCACATGCCTTTGCCAAAAGTGCCTCTCCAGGTCTCCTGTAGAACCCTTTGGGTACTGGAAACTTAAACACTTTTCAAATGCCAGTTAAAAAGTCAGTGTAAATGAAGCTCTTTCTTCCTTTCACAATAACAATGATGTTAATGAAGGAACTGTTAGGAAAAGGCCACAGCAGTATGATGATCAAAGCCCTGCATGACATGTTTATTAAAGCAGTGATATTTTATTAATTTTTATCAAGTTCAACTTGTTATTTTCTATGCTTTTTTATTTTATTTTGTGTCTAGTGATTTTGATTACTGTTCAGAATGGCTCCCGTACCCCAAGAATCAATATGTCTTGAATCTTGGTTTAAGAGGACAATTTCTTACAACATATTTTCATGTAATAGCTGCAATTTGGGTAGTGTTTATGTCTACATTATTTCAGTAGTTCAAGGATATCAGAACTTCCTGCCAATGGTTTCTTTCTTGGATGATCTGTCAGTTTGGCTTTTGTCCCACAGGCAGAGCCATAGTTTGGAAGAAAAGCCAAGCATCAGGAATGCTTTAGAATGGAAAAGGGTGTGCAGGAAGAGGGACAGCTTTTTGAGCAGTTGTAAAGGAGATGAAATGCACTGCTTTGATCTAATGGCTTGCAAAAAATTGTAAGGATTGCAAATTAAAAGTAGCCTCTGTTTTCAAAATGGTCTGGATTCCTGCTTGCCTTTCCCACCAATGTTTTGCATTTAGATCCCCAAAGTTTTTTTTTTTTCCCTTATTAGGGCAGTATTCTGTGTTCAAGAAATAACTTTAATGTTTGGAGAAACGAAACTATGAAAAAAATGACACAGAGAAAGGTAAGTAGGCTGTGGGTCACAGGAAGTATCTATATGTAGCTTTCCCTCAGAAAAAAAGTGCATGAAAGTGCATCTACTTATCTTCACTGGGAGACTGGGTGAGCTCAGCCCACAGGCAGCTGAATCCAAACTCTCCTGACCTGAGGCATATGACCAATTACCACCAAAGGATTATTGAAGCCCAGATCATTTCTCCTTGCAAATAGTTCTACACATAAATGCAAAAATTCTGCAGAGATAATAGGGAAAAACATCCTATTCCCAATTTTGACACAATATTTATTCATGTAATAAATTATGTGTAAAGTGTTGTCTTTTGGAGGAAGTGGAAAATATTGAGTAGATTTAATTTTGTTGCAACTATTTCATGCATTAATTGCTCTACATAAATTTCCTACCTTAAAATGTCAGAATTACTCAAGAAAGTATTAACGAGACCAATGTAATTTAAGGCGATTACCTTTTTGAACTGTGAAAAGATAATTAACCCCAGGAAGAAGTAATGTTTTTTGTTGCTTATGTGTACAAATCCTGGTTAGCTGTGTTATAACTTTTTATAATTCGTTCTTGTACTGCTGTGTTTATAGAAATATATTGATTTGTAAGATTTGTTTTACTGTGTTGGATGGAAGTGTAAGGAAAGAGCAATTTTAGGCATGATTCAAAGCCTCCCAAAATCAATATGGATCTTCCTATTGACTTTAGTGGGTTTTGAATCATTTTAAAAATGAGCTAATACAAAAAGTTTTGTTTCAGACTGTATTCATAGACTTTCAGTGTGTTCTCTGGTAATCTATTATTTTTAAAATTTCCAAGGTTACTTTTCTGCTAGAAGTGACCAGTTGCAAAGCTCCTTTGTTAGTTTCTAAGGTTCGATTAGCCTCCCACCCCAAAGTGTTTGAAAACTGGGCCAGTGTGAAAACACTGCTTGAAAGTATTTCTCATTTTGAATCCAAAGAGCTAAGAGCACGATTTATAGATATAACTGTAAAGGGAAATGAGACTTGGCTTCTTGACTCTGAAATACTAGGATGAAGAGCAAAATAATTTCCCCCTGTTCCTAAAGGAAAATGTAAACTGTTTTGTTTCATTAGACCGCTGGTCTATCTGCTTTATCTTTGATGCCGCAGAAAAAGCATCAGAAAAAACCTGTACAATGGACAAGCATTGAATAATATCCTTTCCTAACCTTAGGCATATAGTGTCAGGCATTCACCTTCTAGTGTGAAGGCTGATGTGGTAGTCTTATAAATTATTCTTCTAGATAGTCTAATCACAGACCTCTTTTAATCCTGCCTGCTTTCCTGTCTCTGTAATAGCTTGTGACATTGAGGAATGCAATCAATTTACATACAACTTGAATGCACCGCTAGGAAGGAATGGAGGAGGTTAATAGAAAACTCTCTTTGCTGCAATAAGATTTTTCTTGTGTGAAGCTGAATAATCATGACCTAATTAAGTGAAAAGGAGGTGACTGCTCCTTTTTTTTTTTTTTTTTTTTTTTTTTTTTTTTTATTTTTCTNTGATTTTTTTTTTTTTTTTTTTAAACTGTGTATTAATAGGTGCTTGTCTGAACCGTGATTTAAAGAGACTGAATGAGATCGTGGGAGCCTCTGTGTGCCTTTGATCAGGCTGCAGTTGGCCTCTGGAAAAGGGAGTGCCACGAATGAAAAATCAGAAAACCTCTGGAATCCCTCCCCATCTCAAGGACAAATTCTGTTTCTTTTAAGTTTCCTTTATTCTTACTTCCCATCTTTGATAACAGTTAATCTTGGCAGAACCCATATACTGTTGAAAATATGTTTCTGGCATGAAATTAACAGTAGAGTTTGACTTAACAAATACCTCCCAGTCTGGGTCACTGAATACAGGAGCATATTTCCAGCGCTGGTGGCAGACCCAGTCTGCTGCACCAAGGCAATGGATATTGCCTAGATTGGGGCCCAAATATGTGAGAACGTTATGCCTAATGTTTAATTAAGTTGATTTATTGTATTTGTTAAGCATAGGTAATGATTTAATGCCTATTTTTTGAAGACTTCATTTCCTCACACAGAAGTATTGAGAATTTAATTATTTCTCTGAAGTCTCTTTAAACAATCTGAAACACTGATTTGGAAAAAACTAACATTAATGACTCTAAATGTGTTGGGGTTTTTTATTTCACCTGATTACTGAAATTCATCATTTATTTAATGTTTCCCTTGTCATCTTTAAAGAATCATTGAGTGTGGGTACAAAAAATAAAAAATCATTGGGCAGTCAGTGGCATAGTGGGGTTTGCCGGATAAAAATTGGGTATTTAAAAAATAGAGCACGTAAATTTTTGACTCCTCTGCAGTCTTCTCATAGATAAGCAACCTCTTGTGTGATTTCCCATTTGTTAGTGCAGTATCTGTACTCCTTCCATCACTAAGTTCTTCCAGACTTTGATTTTGGGTTCAGTTCATTGTAATAGTGATCACCACGTGTTCATGTCAGTCAAGCTCAAAAAAATCATGAATTAATCTTTGTTATGTGTGATCATTCATTTTAATTCCTGCACACGGATGACATCTGCTCTTGATCCTTGTACTTTTACCTCTAATGAGAGTCATCACAAATTCCTGGCAAATCATTCTTATTTACAGGTAATTTACATTTGTGAAAGTTGTTAACAGTCTTAAACAGTTCTGACTTTGTGTCGTTTGCTCCTACGTTGCATTCTGTTTGTGTGAGAGAAAGTTGAGATAAAATTAGCTCCCAAATTAGTTTCCACTAAAGAAAGATTCATATTCCTGTCCATTGTTGCTATATAAGACATAAAGGGCATTCTATACGTGGCATGGCTGGATTATGGAGAAGATCTGCATGAATTATCATTAACATATTAATGTTAGGGTAAAAATCGAAATTCATAACCTTATAAATGCAATTCTTCCAAAATTATAAAAATGAATTCCTGTGGCTTTGGAAGACCAGGAAGGAATTGTGTAGAATTTACTCTGTTGGATGCTCATAAATGGTTGAAACTCTTTTACCGGAAGCGGCTTTTGGCAGGGACTTTGTTTTATAGTAAAAATCTTTGGAATGGAAACTGAAATCAAGGGGTTGGAAATAACACTAAAATGCTCTCATGTCCCTCTCCTGGAGTCTGGTTTCCTTGTTCTTTACAGCTGTGTCACATCTCACTCGAGGTAGCAGCATAGGGTGGGGGCAGTTAGGAGATTTAGTCTGGATTTAGTCTGATCTAGATGCTGAGGCATGTGCGACCACCAAGAGTTTTTTTCAACTCCCAGAAGAGGGTTTCACCTCTCATGCTTTCCTCCACTGGTGCTGGAGTGGCTGTCTGGGCACTGATGACACAGGGCAAAACTGTGAAACAGTTGAAAGAGACTCAGGCAAGTGTGTGTGTGTGTGTGTTGGGTGGGACGGGGATTGCTGCCTTTTAATTTCCCCAGGCCTCCCAGGCTCTTCGCTGTTGCTCAGTGTGAATATGATTGCCCAAACACCTTCCATGAGACAGCTTGTCATCACTTTCATTCAATGGAAAGAAATAATTCTCTTCTCTAGTGAAAATATTGATAAAGTATTTTTTTATTCTTTTCTTTGGCATCGCCTGCAGAAATAAAGCCAATTTTCCTTCCTAGTTAGGATCTATTTTGCATTTCCCCCCTTTCCTCACAAGTCAGTAAGGAATGTACTATAGCTCTGTTTCCCATCCTCAGAAACATTAACCTGCAGGTTCAGCTCATTCCTGACATTCCCTGAAAGGAAGGTCCTTGGTTTTGTTTCCAGTGAGGGAAGTATTTGAAGTGGTCAAATTACAACCTTTTCTGTAGGTACAAGGCAATTCTAAAACACTTCAATTAGGATATTTTTCACTGTGACCAGTATTAGGGCTGGTAATATTCTGTTTTAAACTTATTATAAAATTAAAGTAATTTCTGTTGAATGAAAACTCTTTTTCCTTTATAGAATGCCTCAGATTCCACAGTTTTGTTGGATAGACTGAAGCCATGTTTTACTGTGAGGTTTTTGTATCACAAGGACCATCAGTAGCATGTGACTGAACTCTTTGGTACCTCTCTCTTACAACTTCAGTTCTGTCAGATTCACCTAAGCATTTAGTGAATTCCCAATCAGTAAGTTGTGTACAGGTTTAAAAGCTGAGCCTCANCTCACATTTAAATAACCCAGATGAAAAGAATTCATACCAGCAGCCATCTAGCATTTATGTAAATAAATGCCCGAGTTCATAAAGCAGGCTTTGGGTGTTTAAGTGGTTTATTTTTCACTAATCTACTTATGAATGAGAAAGACAGTTTTTGTCTTTTGTTTGCCAGTTACAGCTGTGCCCCCTCTCACCCTTTGTGCTGCTGCTGTTATGTGACAGTAGCGACTGCTGGTATGATTAAAACTTGAGTATTAATTCAATTTTTAAGCTTCTTTCTTTGCATGGTTGGTTACATAAAGCTAGCAGCTCACTGGAAGATTATTTTGTATAATGTTACAACATCATAGTGCCCTGAATATAAGAATCATATGTTCTCAGGGAAAGGCTGGACACGTTTAAGTCCATGAGATTCCTATTAATTTGAAGGAGACCAGAAAGTCCCACTCATTTTTCTTCCAGGCTCTCCTAAGACTCTGTGTGTTATTTGGCAAGTGACATTACCTGCCATTTCTCCATCTGTAAAAAGGAAGAAAATGGTATTTACCTTCTTCAACTACCATGAGAGATTTTTGTACAAAGAATTGGGCAGGTCAGCTTGATTGCATTAGTTCCTTTAAAAATATATTTAATATCTATTTCCAACCAAAGGATGAAGTGTGTGTGCTTGAAATCCCTATGTAGTCTGTCTGTAAATGTTGTACCCACTCCTTTACTCCAAGCTGTGTCTGTGGTCTCTCGTGAATTTTTCCAGTGTTCTGTGACATTCTCAATTATCTTTAGGTGAAGTGCTATGAATTCCTGTTCCTTGAAACAATCTCACTGTAGTGACACAGCAGCTTGTACATCAAGAAGCAGGGTAGCTTTTACCTGCACTCACTCTGGTAATTAAATTCAAATCTTTTTGTGTCTGGTCAACAGCAGGAATTGCCATGTCAAATGTCTAAGCAAACAGTAGGAGCAATTATTGGCATGACAGGGTCTGCAAGTGTTGCCAGGAAAGGAAAAGTTCAATTCTTGCTTCAAAAGCAGCAGCAGTGAGTGATGGGCAGAAGCAATTTCTTAACTGCCGTCCATTCACTGATTAATGCCACAGTGGAGGAACATGGGATTAAACATTCATTCCACAATTTGCTCCTAACTGTGCATATAAATGTTGATCCTGATTGTTTTAGCTCCTATTTCCATTTTCTGTGTTGTAACAAATTTGCATGAATGATGGTGTCTGTGTGCTACTAGCAATGGTTCTTCTGAGTGATTGGGAATGTAAAGGTGCATAAATATTTGGAGACCAGAAGGAAATATGAAATAGTTGATGACTCAAAGCTACCACCATGGTTTGCTGGTTGCCATACCACGTTATCAGAGTGTCTGATACTTTAGATGGTATTCAGATTGCTGACTGATGCACTAAGTGATAATGATGGTTTGCAGAGAAATTTCTGACCCCATCATAATGATTGTCTGATGGGCACTTCTTTGATAAATTGCCTGATCTTAACCTGTAGTGTGAGTTTTGTCAAAGCTGACAGCAGGAATGACTGATCTTGACATTGCTGAATGACTTATATGATAACTATAGTTCTTTGTTCAATCTGTCCAAGATTCCCAGCTTTCATATCCATGTGTGTTTTTATATATATATTTACTTTTCAAAAATTGTTGGAATTATTTGTCTTCTGTGCTTTGTGATGCAGGCAACAAATTTTTCTTGCAGTCCGCCTCTTTGCTAGGACTGTCCTGATAATACGCATTGAACAGATTTGTATGTTACCGTCCCCAGCAAATATTTTTTATCTTGTAGGATCTAAAAAAAATTATTCTTGAATGCCACCGTGGGCCCTTTCTAACAGATTGATATGTTTCATTCAACTGGCTTTAAGCATCTCCGTCTTGGTACTTGGTTCACTTGAGTTCTAAGTGAACACTGGTTTTCATTTATTAAAGTTATCCTCATTTACTGAAACTACTTTTGCCTGTAGTCTCATGTTTTTCTCCTTCCTGAGAAGACGCTCTGCAGAAAGAGTGAAATAGTCCTTTAAACTGGAGATTTTTTTACCTACGATGGCTTAGAAAAAAGTAAATGTTTTTCACGAGAAAGGGGGGAATAAAACTAAACTTTTGTTCTGTCATTAGAAAGGAATACCTCACCTGAGTCCGGTCAAGTGAAAACAGAGGGCATCTCATTGTGTCTCCTGCTTGTTCACTGGTGCAGGGCTGGGTGCTTACTGTGAACAAATTAGTTTAATTACAAGCATCAGAGTCGGACCAGAGCGAATGCCAGAGGCTAGTATTCATCTTGGTCAGAGAGGAAATGGCCTCTAATCCAGTGTTTTCCTGGTGACTGCAGTCAGCCACCAGTCACTTTGTCTTGCAGAAACTGTGTGAGAAGTGTCTGACAGCTGCTGCTCCGTTGTCCAGTTGGACTTCTGAGCTCTTCGTATTTCCTGGGTATCTCATACAGCAGGTGGATGCTGGCAGAGAAAACTGGAGCTGATCTCTTCTGCTTAGTTGGGTTTGTGTGGCTGAAGTGTTCGGTGGCTTCAGTGGAATTTGTGAGTGATTGCTCTGTGCTCATGGCATTAAGATCTCTGGTGGTTTGATTTCAGTCCCTTTCATCTATTGTATATCTTTTGCTTCCAGTTAATTCAATCTGAAAACACCTGAGACAATTCTAACTAAGAAATATGCAATGGAAAATTGAGAAACCCACACATTTTTACAAGCTTTAAATCCAAAGAAATGAGAACTTTAGGATAAACTCCATTGTCTATCACCTATAAATTCCAGTATTATGGGTTCTTCCTTTATTATTTGAACTTATTTATCATATTTATCTGATAATTAATTATAAACTCTGCAATATTACAAACAAAGCAGAGGCAAAGTAGTCATTAGGCAAAAAATTCTTGTGTTGAACAGCAGTTCATATTAGTACTTTCTAAGTTAAAGGGAAACCATTTTGTAATGGTTTGTTTGTTATGCTCTGCTCTGTTTGTTAGTCTAGTTATAATAGAAGTTAAAAGTAAAGACAGTTTGTTTAAGACAAATGCTTGCTACACCTGTAATTTTGAAAGAGGGTAACATTTATCCTGGTGTGAATTTTGCAAATTTAAAGTGGGTTTGAGAAGGAAGCAGAAGGATAATTATTGCTCCGGAAGGAGGTTTGGGAAGCTTTGTTATTCTTACTCAAATATTTTATTTTTTTGCATTTGTTGATCTAGAAGAGCACAAAAATATTTGTTTGGTTTCTTATACAGATTTTTTTTTTCCTGTGCCCTGTTGCTTTCGTAGATCTGGCTTACAGGAATTGGACTCTCAAGTGCCATTAGCTTTCAGTAAGATGGTTGGCCCCTTCAATCCCAAGGAGGATTGTAATAGAGTATAAATAGAGACAATAGCATTGTCTGTGCTCTTCTCAATATCACTGATAGAAATAAAGCTTCAGGAGACGCCCAGTAGAAATAAGCACCATGCAGAGCAGTTCATGAGAAGGGAAGAAGGGCTTCTTTATCACAATGAGCTGGTGTAGCCACCTCCCTGCTGAAAGGAAAGCCTGTAGAACGTGCTCCCATACTGCTGGGAAATGCATCCAAGAACTGTTGATCATTGCTAAAGGACACACACAAACCAAATAACTGGAAACACAGTTCCTGGGAGAGCCACACAAATACAGATTTTAATTTTATAAACTTAAATACTTACAGAAAACTTTCACATGCACTTATTGTGCTATGTTTCCACGAGGCAGCTCAGATAAACTGCTGAGTTGCACTGGCTGCTGAATGTACCTTTGGCAAAAGCAGCTCAAGGGTAATTTTACTAATTCACTGTTGGTATAAACATAAAAAAAAATCAGTGTGTTTTCTCCAGTCTCATATCATGTTGGCTTCAATACTTCATATTTTACTAATAAAGCCCCACCACAGTCAAAAAACCTGTATTTGTGCCTGTAACAATTGTACATTGAGGTATTTATAGGTGATCTCTCCCAGGCACTGAATCTGAGAAAACATAGACAGAAAGCTCAGCACCTTCTCATATTTTCTGAAAGATTCCATGAGGATACACAAAACCTTGCATCCGTTTTGTTGCTTGTCTATATATTTTAATTCCCACCACTATGGCTCCTTCCCTGTGGATTCACAGCTGGTATAAATTAGTAGTGCATTATTGTTTTCAAAGGTTATCCCAAGTAGCTTCTGCTTACGATCTGTCCCTTGATGTTGCCTTTGTTTAGATGTTTTTAGTTCTGCTGGCCAAGTTCTGATGAAATTTGAGTGCTGCGCAGTTATTGTATGCCATTTATTATCATATAATCTGACAAGCTGAATGTTTGACACATACTTAAAAAAGTGAACACTGGAAAATTATGGAGGGAAAGGAAAACATGCTCTGTTAATCATTAAAATACATTGATACTCTTAAGTGTTATAAAATCTCATTTTTACAGTTAGAACTGGGATTTTTAAAGAACTTGTTGAAGTTGAATAGTTTTGACATGGAATGGTTTTGGCCCTCCTAGCTGTAGAGCAGGATTCTGTCATTTAATTTATGTTCAATATTTAAATATTATAGCACTTCACTTAAGTGAAGATTTTAAGAAAAACTTGCTGTTCATGTTCTCTCTTTTACTGCATCCTCCATGTACCACAGTTGTTTCCTATTTCATAAAGATTTTGTTTGGATTTGATTTACTCTTTTCTACCCTCTGCACAACGAGGATGCTGCTTTCTGTCAGGGCAAAGAAAAGAAACCTACATTTGATAAGATGGAACATTCCCATGTACATATATGATGTGTAATTAAGGGCACAAAAGAAAGAGACACTGTAAATTAGCTTAGGTGAATGCAAGGTCAAGTAAATGAGTGAGAAACATATCATTAAGAAACAAAACCCTGCCACAAACTAGAAATGTTTTTCTATGGTCTTCTGTTCTGCAAGATCTCACTTGTGGCAGAGATGGGACCAAATTTTCTTCATACAGTGTCTACATGTTTACACATCTCCTTCCATGAGTGACACCTAGAGGAATTCGTTGATTGTCCTGATTTTTTCTACTACTAGAAAGGAAATTGCTTGCAGTTGCAGGACTGATTGGCTGTTTCGTTGCAGCACTGAACATATTTTTTGCTGTTTTCTGTGCCAGAAACTGGGCACTAGAGTTCAATACAGGAAATAATTTAACTACGGGAGAAACTAGTTGTAAGCTTCCCAGTAACACAGGAAAATGACATGTAATTTCAGACAAGTGGTTTTCAGTATCTGGTTTATGACCACAATGGTCCATAAGCTATTTCTAAGGCATTTGCTGATGGTAACTGAGACAAGCAAATCTATTGCTACTGGAACTGAATTTTGTGCACAGATCAAGGAAGTTGTAGCTGTAGGGCCCTGTGTCATCTGTGTCTGCTCTCACTGGTCTCAGAATGGCAGATGTATGGAGGTCTCGTAAAAGATCAATTTCTGGCTTCTTGTTAGGAGTGGCACTGTGTACCAGAAAAATAAGTGTAGTTAGCAGTTAGTCATCTTCTGTTCCACTTCCTTTACTCGGAATATGAGAGCGTTAGGGATTTAGTGGCTCAAATTTCAGAAAACAGGGTGGCTCACAGCTACAGGACAAGGTCTGACAGCAAAGTTGAAGACATGAATATCAGGGAGTTAAAACCAGAGAACTCAGTGTTACAGTTCTACTACCATTTTTCTCACAAATGTTTGGCAGCAGAGATTTTACCTGCATTCATGTTTTATGGCACAGAAACATTCCACAGGGCAGCAGTTTTGGAGAAAAAGGAGCCTGTCAGGAATATGAAGGTAACCCTGGGATACCAAGTATTTAGCAGTTAAATAGCTGAGAAATTAATCTGTTAGCCACTTCTTTTCTCACTTACTGCCAGTCTCATGTCAAAGTGCTGGGAGTTTAAAGGGTTTGGTGTTGAAGCTCATTCTACACCCTTTTCTCAACAAAGGATCTTGTGAAATAGGGGAAGGGAGATATCCCATTGTGTATGAAAACAGTGCTGAATTGCTTAATATGGGAGTCATAACAAGCTAGTTGTTTTAAGAGGTCTAACTGCAGCGATCAAGTTGGGAATCAGTTGAGTATGGAATATATCTCAGGAATGTCCCTTTTGGTCTCACTCCTACAGCACATGGGTGAAAGATCTTACCTTTGCAGCATAGGTGTTCTTCTCTTTCTGGCTTAATTCTAGAGGAATGCAGGCATGCTGACTGGAGAATAAATTTGGACTAGCTGCAGTAAATATATTTCAGCTACTCCAGGTTCACAATAGCATGAGAAGAGTCTGTTCTATGCTGTCTACTCATGAGTATGGAATACGTTTCTCAATGAACAGAAAATTAGTCAAATGGGAACGTGAGAATATTAGAATTGTGACCTTCCAGGACAGTTGGGAATGGCATTTTATAACTGTAGGTAGGCTGATAGGGTACATTAGAAAAGCAGGATATGTTTCACTGTTGGTGTGAAATCCTTGCTGGCTGGGTTGAAAAAAACAAATAAAAAATTGTGACAGAGAGTAAAAGAAACAAGAACTCTCTTCTAGGAGCTGGTAATTCTTCTGTCTGCACCTAGCATTGTTCTTGTGGCAGATTGCCCTCACCCTTCACATGCCCACCACTGCCTTTGGCCCAAAAAGCTGTAGTGACAAGACCCATCTGTAGAGAAGACTCATTCTCTTTTCTGGAATGTCACAGGTCATAATTGGAAGAAAGACAAAATTATAGAATGGATTTGGTTGGAAGGGACTTTAAAGTTCATCGAGTTCCAGCCCCTCTGCCATGGGCAGAGACACCGCCCTGTGCCCAGGTTGCTCAGAGCCTCATCCAGCCTGGCCGTGGGTCCTGTGCTGGCACCCCAGAGCTGGATGTGAACCTTCTCTCTATACCTGCTACTTTACTCATGACCTATCAGAAAAATAATAATTTTTTTTGTTGCCTTCTCTTCTTTCCAGTTTAGGATTAAATGATTTTTTTTTCCCCAGTGACTAAAATTCCACAATTTTTTGCGGTTGTATGAGGTGTCAGGTAATTCATGTCAAGAAGCTATTGTACAGGTGATGAGGGTTTGACAAGGTAGGCTTCCCAACACGGTATTCTCATGTCTTTTCTGTATATGCAGTGTGTCTTTGAGAAGAAGAAAAAAAGACCTCTTTGAAAGACTAAAATTTTTTGAAAGTTTGTGTGTCACAAGAAGAGTCCGAATTACTTCCAGTGTTTTCCCGAGGCTATCTGGGGAGCCTGTTTCATAACATTTTCATTAGAAAATGAAGCTACTTTTCATAAGTTTTCTAGCTGACTTGAAATTTTGGCACAGCAGTGGCACAGCACATGCCACCAGAGCTAAAAATGTCTCCCTAAATATATTGACACAACATGCTTTGTACATTATACTTTGTGTCATGTTTTCAGGAGAGTTCTCTTGGCTATAAATCATGGCTATCTTTAAACTCTGGGAATATTCTTTAGAAAGGCCATTGGCCCTGAAGGATATAATCCTGCACTCCGGAGTACTTTACAGGAGAGTGATAAAACAGTGAATTTTATTTACAGACAATTGCTGAGCACTGTTACAATTTATCAGTTGTTCACAAGAAGAAGAAAAGTCAGAATGAGAGAAAATAAGGGGTAAAATAGATCGTATGCAAGCAGAATAAATCCAGAGAGCTTGAATTGTAAGACCCATGCAATCAGGAAAAGATCATGAATGTGATTTGAAAAGTATCAGACGTTTCTTTAAAAAGGAAGCTTGCCTTTGATTTGGAACAGAGAATGGTGGAAAAGTGGCTTCTTCAGAAAGGGATTCTTGCACACTGTTCCTACTTTTCTCCAAGTACTCCAAAACTGATAATTCCACAGGATAACCTGTAACAGAAGCTAAACTAACTTTTCTAAATCTACCTCTGGAAGTGCTTTTCCTTTTCCGTTGCCTACAGAGGCAGGTGACTGACACTTGTGTTGTTAAACTACAGGTAGGTTGTGTAAATGCATCTAAAATTAATCTGATTCTCAGGTCATCTCCTGACTCCAGGAAAAAATTCACAGAAAAGCTTCACTTATCATGATGTTAACACTAAAACCATAAAACATAAGGGAAGAATAAGTTCATCCTTAGTTCTTTAAAGAAGCAAATTAAAGATGATAGCCAGCTTAGAAAGTCCCTCAAATGTTTGCAGACAAAACTGGGAGAACATGTTAAGTTTATGCCTTACTTTTATAATGCATTATGGAAAATTGAAGATGGTGTGAACTTGATGAACCTTGGTCTGAAAAAGCGGGAATGATTTTTGGCTCTTATGGTATAGCAATACTTTTAATAGGCTGGAATGTGTGGTCAAGAGAAATTACCAGACAGCAGAAACCAGGAGCTGGTAATCACAATTAGCCAGTCAGACTAAATCTGTACCTCAGCCCACGGACAGGCACATTGTGTCGAGTAAAGACACTTTCTGAAATGCCTATTTAGGCTTCTTTGACGTAACAGAAAGCAAAGAAAGGTGAAGTATTATCATTTTAAAAAGTTTGGATAACTTCTGAAATTTTAGGCAATTGGGGCCATTAAAGTCATTACTGCCATGAAGGAGATGATCTGCTTATTTCAGTCATGGAAGTGGTGGAGAGACATAAGTTAGCAAAGCAGCTGCAGAAGACGCATACAGATTATTCCCCTCTGTGAGAGCTTCTTGTGTTCAGTATTATAATTCTGCAATTCCTATGTCCATTCTGGAAATCCATACTGCTGTTCATAAGCATTCATGAATCTGAAGTATTAAAATATTAGAATTTCTGTTTGCATTTATGTTAGGAATAATGACCAATTGCAAGTAAAGCAGCTTCATGTTATAAATTTCAAATAAAAGAGCTATCAGTTTTAAAGGACACACTCTTGCAGTGAATCTAGATGCAGTATTATGCATGCAGAGGATAAAACTATCTAGAAATCTACCACGTCTCATCTTGTTACAAACATGCATTAGTGATAATCCTACACGAGTCAGTGGTGTAACTCTGGGGTTGTACTGACAGAGCATCAAAACAATCCTATCAGTTGAAGCAAAAGCAGCCAAGTTATTGTGGCTGGTATAATTGAGATCATAATCAGTCCCATGCTCTTTTAAAACCATTGGAACATATAAAAGTGATGGATTAAGTTGTTCTCTTACAGCAATTGTACTATGCTCTAATTCTCAAATGAGATCAACCATCACTTTCTTCCTCATGAAGGAAATCAAACCCAGAGATACTGATCACAGTGGTCCTTGCGATGTAAGCCCAAGGTGTCACTTTTGCTTTATTCTGGATTTGTAAAACCATTTTACTGCTTGTGCAGATAATACAGCAAACATTAGGACTAGCTCTGCTAATTTAAATACCTCTCCATGTGTTGGAAGGGAGAAAGTGTTTGTCACCAAATGTTTTCACGCTTGCCCGGACATGATGGTTTCATGGACAGTATAGAGGCTTGAGTAAGTGTTAAATGGACAGCTCAAGAGCCCTCAAGTTTAGGCATTTACTTAAAAAAAAAAATTCATTACCAGACCTGAAGCTCAGCTATCCTCCTATGCTTTGTGTACTAAATCCATATCAGCAAAATAGTGAATATGCTTTGGTTCTGATTTTCTGAGATGTTTGTACCCTTTTTACATCTGTTTGAATGTCTGCAGAAGACCACAGGCAAATTATGGGTCATATTTTAATTGTACTTGAAAACTGAAAAGTCCTTAAGCTGTAAACAAAGTTTGTGTGTATTTCGGTATAGAAATTTTCACAACAGAAATAAAGGCACTAACAGTCCCTCTGGGTGGTGGAAAAATAGTTGCTGTAGGGGGAAAAGCAGAGAAGAAATGGCCCAGTAAAAGCATAACCAGATCTGAACTCATCAGAGTAGTACAAGCAGCAGAACAGTGCTCCAGTTAAATGGAGATGAAGGTTCTGACTTCTTCTGGATTACTACTGCCCAGCTTTGATATCACTCTAATGTCCTTCCGAATCTTGAAAGATTCATCATGTCAAGATCCCTTCAGCAGCATTTCCTGCTTGTAGTGTACTACATGGCTTCCCTCGGCTTTTAGCTCATATGTTAGAATAATGAGGGGTTTGACAGAAAAAGGCTCATGTTGTCTCTTTGGGGGACCCTGCTGCTGAAAGTCTTTGTCTGTAGATGGGACAGTTTGGTCATGTTTCTGTGATTTGCTGCTGCAGCTATCTGACAGAGTGGGAGATTGCAGCTCTCAAGGTCATTCCAGAATATCTTGTTTCATTTCAGGTTTTTATTTTATTTAGTGGGCTTGGATGTTTGTGAAAGCAATTTTTATGTGCTGAAGATTTTTTCTGAGTTTCATTACCTGACAGGCTCTCAGTTACATTTCTTCGAACACTTGTGATATTATGCTCTAAATCCTTCCCTTGGTCCTCATGTCAATGGGGACACAGAAACCTCTCCATCTTATTTTATTTTGTGGGGATGTTAATTTCTGTGCTGAAACCAAGCAGGGGGACATGCCTACATGCACAGCACCAGATGGAATGCAACGTACTCTTCAGGATCTGCAGAGGGCCACAGCTGGGACTTTTGGAACTGCTACAGGGAATGACAATCAGGTTCTGGAAAAGCTTTACCTGGCTGCAGCATCTTTGACATAGCTCAGTTTCATTAATCCTTCAGGGACTGTGTTGCCTCATCTGTCCCTTTACACACACATGACTTCAGAGTGCTGCAAACTGGAACTGTGCAGGTAGGAACTTCTGGGTTCCATTTTGAATACAGCACAATTTGCAGTGAAATCCAGGCTTTACTGCTGTTATGGGAAAGAGTGTGGTACGTGCAGCCTTCCTGTAAGATGTGGGAAACATTGCTGAATCCATTGGGAGTCAGATTAAAGTGTATGATGGATATGGTGTCTTTTTCTTTCAAGTTCTGTTAGGAGCACTCAGGAGGGAGGTGGTAAGTCAAAGTTCTTTTTTTTTCTTCTGATAAGTGGAAGGAAAGTATTCAGATCTTCTCTATTTAGGTAAAAATTAGATTTGAACTTGGATGAACACCAACCTATTGACCAAAATGCAGGACTGCTGTATCTTCTGTCAGTGATGTAAATCTAATTCTTTTTTTCACTCAGAATTTTTAATCCAATGCAAATCCCAGATGAATATGTGGGTAATTCTTGAGTTGATCCGAATGGCATTTTCCCGCAGTCTTGAAGAGAGAAAAATGATCCTGGTCTGTTTTGACTATTTTTTACTTTCTCTTTTCAGGGGAAAAAAAATCATTTACCAAAGCAATTGTAATTTGTGTGCTTTGTTATGCATTTTTAAAAATTATTTCATAAGGGAAACGTTGGTAATGTGCTGTTCTTTAAAGATGTGGGTGTGAGTCAACTATAAGGTTGAAATAGGTTAGGGAATGTAAAGAGCACAACATTAGGTGTGATTTTCTGGACTGAAGAAACTGTTGTATACATATAAACAACTTCTTGTAGTTTCTAGCAGGTGGATCTCTTTTTTCACAAAGGAAGTCTTTATAAAATTTTGAATTACTTTCTGTAATCATTGAATAATTAGAATTGGTCCAGCAGTTCAGTCCTTACTCCTGTTTACAATGGCATACTCAGCTGTGTTTGTGCAAGAAGCACAGTTTGGAGGCAGAATGGAAGCTCCCATTTCTACCTCATCCTTACAAGTACTAGGAGTGTGTCTGCAGGGATGGACCAATTTTTAATTTTTTTTCCCTTCAATTTTCTGTCATTCATTATCCTCTTAGCTCCTGTCCAAACACAGATTTAAGTATGTTGAATTTACTGAGTGATAGGCAAAGCTACAGTGCTCCTTAGCTTTTGCCTCCCAGGGTATGAAATCTGTTCAGGGAACAACTCATCTTGGTTACTGGGTA
>WEIT01017166.1:644-23299 GCA_013389985.1 Dryoscopus gambensis | reverse complement strand
TAAAATTCCAAATTCAATTAACACTATGCACTATAACACTACATATATATTAACACTGAAACACTAATGATGTCTAGTTCATATTTTATCAAATGTTGAAATACAAAGCTTATAAAGGTCTCATCCTGCCATAAACTGTTCATGCTTAATTCTTTTCAGTGTCTGCCAGACACATTTGCTCCCAGGTAGATGATACATAATCAAGTAAATTCCTTACCAGATCATTAAAGACCTCGCAGTAAAACGTCATCTAAGAACTCACAGTAGTACAATCCAGAGACAGCAAAGATCATTCATTATTTGTCGGGTTCTGCAGGACAACAGACAATGTGAGCAACAATCTAAGCAGCCACTAACAATATATGTAGAAAAGCTTCTCTAAAAGTGCAGGCTAGCTTCCTATTATTTATTGAAGAATATTGCAGAGAGTAAGCCTGCAAAATTTCAACGTATTTGCAGAACTAAGAAATTTATAAAGAACTTTGCTAAAATACCATTCCTAGAGTAAGGGAAGACATAACCTCCTAATCATAAATAAACCATGAAGGTCATGGTCAACAGACAGATGACAGAATGCGACTGAAGGACCACTTCATTCAACTCAGCCTCAGGCACTGGAGAAAAATTGTACTTAAGTGTACTGATATGTCAGAAGGCAATAAAGAACCAGAAATACCATCAACTTCAGGATGACAGTTGCAGAAACCTGAACAGAGAGCATTGATCTTATGTGGAAAGGCAAGCAGAAAATTATTGCAGTTGACAGAAACTGTGGATTTGAAAGAAAAATTTTAATCCTAAATCACAAATAATGAAGCTAATAGTGTTTGTGAGAAATGTACTGTACATACATATTGCATCATTGAGTACATAACACCAGTATGAATGTTCAAAAATAAACCAAAAATAATCTGACAGCAGAGTTTAATAAAAGATTTGATATGAGTTATATACTTTCAAAGAGAAAAATGAAATATTTAAAAGAGAATAGCTTGAACTGTTGAATGACATCCAGATTATTGTACGTCTGAAAGTGCCATTGCTAGCACCACTAAAACCATCTTCTAAAAGGGGTTAAAAAGCATCTTTTTTTCAGAAACATTGCACTGCTTGTGTATTAATCTCAGAACAACCACCAAAGGAGGAAAAAAGCTATCTCCTGCTGTGGCAGTGAGCCTAAATTTTCACTCCTGATATCAGGACAGTATGTCCTGATATGTCTAAGCAAAGACTTTTGCAATTCCTCCATGCAATAACTAGAGTATTTATCTCCCAGTCAATTTTTCTTATATTTCCTGCACTGAGACATATGCAATCTTTGATTTGACAACACAAATAAAATGAGCATTTAGGAAAATTTAGAAGCCAGTAAACACCTTTCAGATTTTTTTTTTAAATGAGTGCATCAAACTATAACCTCATAATTTTCAGAGACTGATGATTAATTGGACTTTAGGGTCTACCTCTTTCCTCTCTACATTTTAATGAATCTAGATAGATAAAAATAATGTTTTAATTCTATGCAGTTCATGCAGTCACAATTTCACCATCAGAATTTTATGCCCCCAAAAAAGTAGAGATTCTGTACATGTGGAGAAAAGTGAAAAGTATGAGCTTTAACTGCTGCATATTTTGTCTTAGTTATATATGCAAAAATATGCCTTTTCAGTGGGTTTTGTGCTTGTGGTCTCTGCAATATTTAAAAACTTTTCTTTGAGAGCTGAATTCTAATTTCCTATCTATTGATATTTTAAGTACATATAGTAGCAAAAACATATAAACCAAGCTGGCAAAGAGCTGACTTTCACTACCAGAGATTTGACAGAATTGCTAAATGTACTGTTTCACAATTTAACAAAACAGGGGTAATTGTGGAGGGGTTTTTTATTTCATTGCTGTAAATACTTGAGTTAAAGAAAAAACTCTCTAAATATTGAAAGAAAAGTGGTAGTGGAACAAGAATGCAAAGGAGCTGTGGAAAATAAATACTTGCCATCAAAAGTTGTGTCTTCTACAACACCAGCAGGATAAAAGCCATGACTCCAACAATACACTTCATCAGGTATTTCTCGTAACATTAAAATACTGCTTGGTATGAGCTGTGCAGAATGATTGCGGAGCCACTGTCAAGCCTTGTACTGAAAGCTAATCAACACAGTTCATTCAGCAGTCACTGGATGGAAGAAAAGCTGGAAGTCTTGCAATTATGCAGTTGTCTTATATATTGAAAGAACTACTGTCCTACGCAGAAACTGGAAATGGATAGTGCATTTGCAGTGGACAGACAGCTGGTTCCTCATTTTACAAATGGTGCCTTTCCATATTTCCGTTTTCCCTGGTGTAGGTTTTCATTACATTCACAGTGTCTTGGTGTGCAAGTCTAATTTCTTGGAGAAAAAAATCTTGGACATATTAATGAACTGTTGCTGAAAAGAGAGGGAAAAGACAATATAAAATAATTTTCAGTCAGCTTAGTGATGCTAAACAAGAAGTCACTGACCTATGAAGCTTCACTCAAGTTCCCTTAGCAATCAATACTGAAAAAAAATGAACACCTGAAAATTTATTCCTGTCCTTGTGTTAGCCTTAACAAAATCTTGTCTAGCATTAAAGGAAACACTCAAATTCTGAGCATCTAAAAATTCTGCAAGCTGAGATATACATTATAGATGCTATGACAGGTAGAAAGACAACTGAAAATTAAACGAGTTCATTTCCCACTGCCATTTTTTCCAGAACAGACTCTTTAAACTGAGTTTTGTTTAACTCTGCTGTTTAAATATGGTCTCTTTGCTGAAAGTCACTAGAAGGCTAATAATCACCTTGTATGCTTTAGTTGACCAGTTGACTACAAAACCAGAATACTCCCTATTGCCTATACCAAAGTAAATTTTTTGAAACTGTATCAGGATCTAGCAAAGACCCAGGAGAAATCCATGTGCTGATAGATCTCTCCTGATTTTCAACTCACATTAAACTTTGCAGGATTTTAATGAAATTAATTTGTTTTCTGGAGTTCTGCCCTATCCACAGTCTTTTGCAAATCTAGACTTTAGTGGCTGCTCTGACAGGAGTGCAGAAGAGTCCATTGAAAATCAGTGCCAGTAGCCTCACTGATTCTTTACCTTAGCTTAGGCTCATCATGAAGTGGCCATTCTAAACCCTAACCAGAAATGAATGAACAAAACTAAATAGTTCACCTTATTCAAGATTTAATGCAAAAAGAACCAAGTTGCCCCTCCTCCCCCCACACGTCCCCAAAATTTCACCGTCCAAATCTTACTCTTCCCATTGTAATAGCTCTCTTTTGTCATCTTAGATATTTGAGAACTCATTCCAGAGTGAAAATATTTTTGGTCTGTTGATTCAGAAGGAATTCGGTTTCATCTGCTTTGATTTCAGTGAAAATAGCAACTCTCTGATTTTCTTTCTTCTCCATAGTCAGAACATGAAGATCTAAGGTATTCCAAAGCCATATGAGCATATTTTGACTTCTTTCAACTTATTCATGTCAGAACAGCTAAACAAACAAAACTGAATAGAATTTGACCATCTCTTTCAAAACAAGAAATTGTTTGAAGGATTTTGCAAGGAAATTACATGAATGTGAGACTGAACTGCAAAGAGAATAATTGCTCAAGTAATTTGATTATATGAGAAAAGAAATAATTTATCAGAAATTGTGCAAAACATATATAATACTGATTTATTGCAAACATTTTAAAAAAAAAACCTTCAAAGTGTTCTCCATAAAATGCACCTAGAAAATACTTTCCAGCTTCAGCATTATCTCAGTGTTCCTGTTACCAAAACTGAAATTGATCTGCTTTCAAAGGTTTTGTTATTCCTTTCCTTAGCTCTTTCTTGATAGGACAGGACTTGGGTTTGCCAATAGAGGGCAATAGTCAAGCTAGGAAAGACTGCATCCATCATTTTTGCAACTTCTAATGAGTCAGAAGGACACATAGAATCCTCATCTGCTTTTATGGATATTGCTGTGTAATTGCAGTGTAATTATGGCACACAACAGCTTCAGAAAATTATCTTTGAAGAAAACAGCTGGTTCTCTTTAACAAACAGAGATGAAATCCTGTCAATTTAAAAAAAAATCCAAAGGAAAAATACTAAAAATATATGCCAATAATAAACAGGCAACAACAACAACAAAAAGAAGTAACATAAAAATTGAAATGGATAAATCAGAGAAAGTGCTATGAAAAATATGACTAAAATATAAAACATTAGAAAATTACAACGATGTGAATGTTCTTTCATTACATGGTTTTATATTACAAAGCAAACAGGCTCATTGAAAAGATTTCCATTTTCCTTGTTCCACTCATGAGTAGTACGTAAGATCACAATCCTGACAGCCCTTCTGTGTGCTTTCTTCTTCACAGAAGAAATCCCCTTGGTTTCAGTGGAATTTCACAGCCTGATAAGGCCAGCCCCAGCCCCGTGCTGTAGCTCCAGAGCCCAGAGCTCGACAAGCCTTGCTCTGCCAAAGAAATACTGCTGGCTTCTGTTGGGGGGTGAGGATAGGGGGACAGTGCACCGGCACCAGGGGCCAGGCTTGGGTGGGTGGCTGAGAAGATACGCCCAGACCTGGGAACTGCCACAGCAGCCCTCAGGAAGAGCACACAGCAGCCAGGCAAAGAAGTGAGTTGCGGGGAGAGGAGTTGCAAGGAGCAGGTTTTAGCAGCCAGTTGGGGAATGAGACCAAACCACCTCCACCACAGGCCTGGATATACACCAGCTGACACTAGCAAAGGAAATGGATTTGGATTTGGTGCACTTCTGTAATGTGGAAACAATAAAATAGAGAAAGAGAATGTTGCAAAACACTTTTTAGTAAGTGCAGCAAGTTTTTTCCAAAACCTTTGAAATCTATATTGATATGTAAATACAACTACTATTATGTAATTAAATTTAACTAAAAATTAGTCCAAAATAACAGTTAAACAATACAAGCAGAAATTTATGTTGTGTGGCAATACTCTGTAAGACCTAGCACTATGGAGCTTTCAGTACGGAACTACTTCATTTACTGATGTTAAAGTGGGTGAACCGAGGGACTGGGATTATCTCGCACAGATTAGTTTGTGTGTGTGTTGTATGGCTCTTCTGTAGGCAGCAGGCAGACAGAGAAGAAGAAAAAGTAGACATCAATACTAGTAGTAGTATCTGTGTTTTATGAAGAAATTCACCACTAGTAAATAGGTTGCTCTACCAGACTCAAAATAGTTATTGAGAGAGGAAAATTAACACTATTAAGCTTGAAAGCATGTGCCCCAGGTTATGCAGAAGAAACTTATTTGGCATATGGTATGATCTGTGAAACACTGAAAAGAATTACATTTTCTTTATCAAAATCTTTATTTTTAATTTCTTAATTTGCAGACATTTATAAATGGTATGAACACTTGAAATACACAAGAAGTCTATAACCTACATCAGTATTGCATTATGGAAGCATCACTTATAACTTCCCAGTTAAGGATGTACTTTGCACTTACAATAGGGTTATTAAGGTGTAATGGTATATTTCCAGTCAATTTAACAGCATAACTAATAATGAATTAAAATAGCATATGTTATATGAAAAAAATTAGCAATTCAGGAAGAACTGTTTAATTTTCTCAATGGTGCGTGTGTTTCTAGCTTCTTACATTCCATTTCCTTATTTGTCTTAATTTGGTAGAAACAGTGACCAGGCTGGATAAAAACCTCCAATCAGAGACAAGAGTTCACTCTTGCATATGTGTATTGTTCTCTGTATCTGATGCAGTGCAAGACTTGCCCAAATATTTGTAAAGGCTGGTCTTTAACAGCTGATCCACTTTGTGGGAAGTCTTATTGCTCCATGGAATGGAAGCTTTCATTTAGTTCACGAGCTTTGAACAACGGAGTGTTCAAATTGGAATGGAGTGTTGGAAGTATAGACAGCTGGAAATACAGAAGCACGGAGCAGAGGCTTATTCAGAAAAATGCAAACTTACCAGTAGTCTAATCAGTAAACTGAAAAGTAGCTTCTGCATTGTTGTCTGTGACACAGGCTGGGGAACAAATCACTTTAAGCCGTACCTCAGAGAAGCATGTGGTTAATGTTGCTTTTTATCCTGTCTGATCATAAAAGGTTAGGAAAACATTCATCATTATGGATATTTCTTGCCAAGCGGACAAAAAAGATAAATGGGAAAGATGGCTTTATGAAAAGGCAGTTGGAATGTGTTATTGCAATTGGGAGAAATATTGGCAAAGAGTGTAACTGAACGAAATACTGAACATACATGAACCTGTGTTTTAAAATGCTCAAACCACAATTCCATTTTATGGAACTAAATAAACTACAAGCCATACCAATAATAAGTTGTGTGTAGACAATCAAGCAAGTTTTTTCCATGAATTCTGCTGATTACTGAAAAGAATTGTTAAATATTAAAATTAAATATGTATATTAATTTCTAGAGAAGACAGCGCTGTTTTTGAATCTGTGTTTAATTAATAATAGCAGAATTTTACCATGAAGATATTTACATTTTTCTTTAATGTGATTACAAAAAATTAATTTTTTATGTGGTAACAACTATTGGCAGATAGTTTTATTATTTTCAAAGAAGGAGATATTGCTCTGGGAGTTAATAATTGAATGACGGACATGAGTCAGATACTGGGAGGAAGAACAAGGAATTTGTGGGTGCACCAAGGACAAAGAGTTTGTTTATCCACAGGGATTGCATAGGCTGTGGTTAAGTGAATTATACCACCATAATGTCGTATGGTGGTGCTGACATAGAGAATAATTGGTTCACATAAACTTCAGTGCTGTTTGTTCCTTGGTTGGCTTTCTAGAAAAAGCTCAAAATTGGAAACACTGAGACTGAAAGCAGCTGTGCATGCCAGATTATACTCCATAGGCAGCACCTCTAAGTGCAAAGGGACTTCAAAGAATGGAAGAAAGAATTTTCGGATGACAGCTTTTTGCTTTGAAGATTTGGTTATGATACTTCTTTAAACATGAATATGACTAGAGAGATGTACCTGGCTGGGTAATAATGATAAGTCATATTGGTGACATAGCAGTATCTGTATTTACATCCAACCACAGGAATAGCAAATATCCTTAGAACTGATATGTAAATTGATAGATGCTTAAAATTTCTGAATAGAACTTTAATAAAATAAAGACTAGGTGAGCCCTGTGAATCCAAAATCTGTTAATGAATCCAGGGTAGGAACCTCTAAATTTTAATTGTTTTGATGCAGATACCCAGGTTACTGCATGTGTTAAAAACTAAGTTCTGTGTTTTAGGGGCATATTTTCTGTCTCTTGGGTGAGTATGTGGGAAAAGCACCATTCATTTGTTGGATATGAGACCTCTCACAATGGCCAGTGTGTTTTAATTCCTAGTTTTTATCCTCTTGTTTTGCTGCAAACAAGTTTTGACTTGGTTGCTTTTTGTATGGGAGCATAAGATTTTATGGTCATTTTTGTGAAATGCTGTTCATTTCTGTGTTTCCAATTAAGACACTAAATCTTATAAAAGTAGACCTCTTGGAAGAACATAACTTGCATGGGCAGAGTTTTGGAGGGCTTGATACCTCAAGACAATGTCTTAGATTTATCTTTCATCATGTGGGAAGGTGGAGTTGAGTAGATACAATTCAATCTCTCAAGTGATGATGACAATATCAAGATTTTCAGTCTTCTTTTTGGTAGCTTGTTGGTTTTTGAAAGCTTCTTTTTTTATTTCTGCTTAGTTATAGTGAGCTGTCAGTTTTCAAAAATGTTTTTTTCATTCTTGTTTATTTTGAGGTCAGATAGAAAAAGGACTGTGTGCACAGCAACTGAGAAAAAAAGAAACAAAATATGTACTTTTCTGAAGTTCAGACGTATATGAGTAGTTGAAATAAATTTCATAAAGGTCAGACAATTGAGAGTTTCACACTCACAGAAGTACCTTAATCTATAGCTTCAAAATAGATATATTTAGGGTAAGACAAATCTGTAATCATAGAAATTTTGTATTTCAATAGTTTTGGTTTGGGTGAGGTTATTCCACAGGTATTAATGACTATATTACTTACTTACATCCTATGAAAAAGTATACAGAGTTTAATTCCCTGTTTTCTAATCAAGCTTTGTAAGTCACCTTAAGCCTCATTGCAAATTTATATTATATTTAGATGACATAGGAAGTAGAATGCTATCCCATGTTCCTTCCATTTATTTATTCGATTCCTTCCGAGCTATCTTCCAACAATGTTTTTCTTGGCACTTCTGAGTCTGGATATCCTAATAGCAGAATCTTTCAAGTTAAAAAAATAAAATGAATGGTAGAATATGTCATTCTCTTTGTACTACTTCTGCTGCTGGAGATTATTTCTTAGCTGCTGTGGGGGGTAGAGTTGTTTTCATTTTCTACTAAAGCCCTCATCCAGATCTACCTAATGCTCAAAAAGCAGCTCCACAAATGTAGCTTTCTCACAGAAAGTCACAGACTCAACCAATAGTTTATTTTGGTTGTCCTTGCTGTTTTTTGAAGTCAGGCTGGAATGACTTCATTTCGCAGCAAAAAGTTTTGTGTTCCTAAGGATTTCAAACCAGAGCTATGGGGTGTCCTCCAAAGAACCCCATAGCTACATGCAAGCATGCTCTACAGCCACCTAAAAATATCATTGTCCCAACTCAAAAGCTGCAAGCTATTTAAAAACCTACCAGCTAGTGAACTGCTATTTTAAAAGATTTGTTTTTAAATTGTCCTTTGTTGTGAAAGGGAATATGCTACATATGTCAGTGTTTCCAGTGTATTTCCTGCCACCAAGACCTCCATCTTCCATCTAGTCATTTGTAAGTACCCAAAGTTGGCCACAAGCCTGTTTCTGAGAGAGTTTCTTTACCAACATATGGCTGTGCTCAGAATGATTGCTCTGGCCTTCAGTCTGCTCATTTAAACCTAATGAGGTCCACAGAGGTGACTGTATGACTCACACAATGAAGTCATTTTTCCAATTAACATTCTGACAAATGTCTTATAAGTAGAGTGGCTTCAATAGGTTTCCACAGGTGGGGGAGAGATCAGGTATCACAAAATACTCAGTTACTTTCTTCTGATCTGAGAAATTCTATTCACTCTAGAGTGTGACTGTTCACACAACAGATGGATATTTCATGTCTGTGGAGTGTGACCCATTCCTAAATCAAACTCTCTATCTGCAAGCCAAAGTGCTCATGCAAGGCACAAAATTAACCTTAGTCTTGAGTAGGCACTCATAATGTTCATACTAAAAAGCCTTCCTTTTATTAGGAAGTCTTTTATTCATTATTGTGGGATATAATGTTTGGAAATGTAAGCAGCTGACACCTAATGGAAGAGTTTTAAGTAACCAATTGAAAAGCCATTCTTCCTGTCTGCCTATGCCCTTTCATTTTAGTATTTGTGAGTGTTTACTCAAACAGCTTTTGTTGCATGATGATGAGAGGAAGAAGGAAATCAGAAATCATCTGAAGAGTATTAATTTTTTTTTATTTTTATTGTTATTTCCACATTTAAAAAAATATGAATCTGTTTAGAGAGCAGAAGCAAAACCACACGATTTAGCTAGCAGTTATGCTCTACAAATTGTGAATTGTCAAAGTAAACTGTCAGCATATCTCCCTACGCACTGAAATTTGGTACATATAGTGTTCACATATACAATGAAAACAAGGAATAAATCCATAGGAGCTCAAATTCTTTACCAGAAAAATTGGAGCAGTAAAAAGTAATATAGTGTTGTAGATATTGTATGCGTCAGCTATCACTAATTGGAAGTTTTACACTTAAAAGAATAATATTTTGACCTTCTTTGATAAAAGACTGAAATTATAAACAGTTTATTTTTCCAAATTCAACTCTGTTGATATATACAATAAGCACTACTACCAAAAAAACTACAATAAATTGTGTAGACGCTATAAACTACTGAAATTATTCCAAGAAACAACGAAGAATTAAACCTGTGGCTTCCTTCCTTCACAGGTTGTTTGGTGCAACCTTTCAATGTAGTTACAGTGCATTTTTAAGTGGTGGTATTATTATAATATTTGTTATTATATCCACTAGTATATTTATTATCTAGAACTCTCACTTTGAGGCTTTATTGCTGTTATCATGGAAGCAGGTAGTGAACCAGTTAAATCAGTTTAATTTATGAAAAGAGACATAGCTCAAAGAAAGTCCCTTGTATGAGATGTCTCTTTCATATTTCAATGACTAGATCGTCTCAAACTATGTGGGAGTATGAGTATTAGAAGTAACAAGAAGTGCAAATTTACTTTTACACTGTGTAAAAGTAGTAAGGCAACAAAACAAGCAGGGAAGCTGTCTCAGTAGTAATATTCCTGCCACAATGTACTGATATAACTGAGTCAAGATTTGTAAAGTGTGATAGTATCTACTACTGGGCCAGCTTCTACAACTGGGAAAAAAATTGCAGGCTTTTAAATACGTATGAACTCCAACAGATTTGAAGTAGGTGAAGAGAACTCCAAAGCTAAAAGCTTTGTTGCTCTCAAAATATAAATATGAATAAATATAAAGCCCTATAGCAAGACTCAAATTAATTCTGAACTAGCCAGAATGAGGCAGACTGCCTAGACAGAGAGCTGTACTGAGGGGCTACAGTGACTGCCGCGGCCACGCGCTAATCCTTTCTCTCGTCCCCGGCTAGCTCCGCGCGTGGGACGCGATAGGATAAGGGGTGCTCGAGATGAAGTTCCAGAGTAAAGAGGCGAGGGAGGGGCCAGCCAGACCAATTAGTCCAGAAAGTCCTTTATTTCCAGGGGTTTGGTCCAACTGAGCCACAAATCAAAGCTTACAGCAACTTAAATAGGGGGGTGGATACATAAGGCGGGGAAAGGGTACAACCAATGAGGGGTAACATAAGGCGGGGTTCAGGGAGGGAACATACATACATGTAACCAATGAGAGTAACTGATAATAACTGACATCAGGGAGAACTAATGGCATAACAGGGAATAGAGAACTTTCTGGAGATAGGGGAAGGGTTCAAGGGAGATGGACATGGGCTACAGGAGGGATTTAGGTGATAGGCAGGGAAGGCACTGGAACAAAGGGAGGGACCCCGGGTGATGGATAAGGAGGCAAGGGAGGGGAATAATCATAAGGGAAATTAGGGGAACGACTGGGACTTGGGACTCACCACCCGAGGGGGAGAGAGAGGGGGGGTTAAACCATCTTTATAAAATTAAGAAAAAACAACAAAACCGCACCACAACAAGTGACCAAAGAAAGGATTTCTGCATGCTCTTGCAAACTTGAAAACTAGTCATTTATAGGTAGCATGGATAGGGGATCCTGTAAGCCAGTGAACAGGATTTTTTTGTTATACTAATTGCCTTTGGAAATGGAAGTCGTACCCATTGTGAGATTCTTTTCACCTTCCTTTGAGTGCTCTACTGAATAAATTATCTACAGGTAGGGCTGTTTTTTCAGGTTGCCATCATGGAAGTGGGATAGAAAAAACAGGAACACAATTCATCTGAAACACCTTTGACAACAAATTACTTCAACAGCAGACGACTCACCTACCAAAACAAGGGGCAAGAGAAGTCCTCTCTGTTTAATGCAGTCATCTCTAGATTTATAGGTAAAGTGTTACCATCAATATGTTTTTCATGTTTGATTTTGCTTTTGTGGAACAGGAAACATTTTTCCTTTTACTTACCATTTGCAGTCAAATTATTTCCTATTGGTCTCAGTTAACATAGCCTGTTGTGAGCACTACTCCTTAAGAATATGATACTGTAATATTCAGAAGTCCATTAGTAAATCCTTCAGAGTGACTTAAAATGAATCTGCTAGTATAATATCTTGATGTTTTTCTTCTGGTACAAAGCAAAACCAACTTTTCCCTGAAAAAATCCCATGCATTTAAATGGTCAAGTAGTTTGATGGAAAAATCAGGTTGGAAAGGGTGGGATAGAAGAAAGAGAGCAAGATACCAGCCTCCTACGATTCCCGAGGAGACAATATATTTGATGATCTCATCACCAAGGTTACTAAATAAATGAAAGTAAATGGCTGGTTGATTCCCTTTAATTCAACATGTGGTGTAGACACTTCCTTCCTATTCCCTCACTACAGTACATTGGATCACATTAGGCTTGACAATAAGGATTGACTTAGTGGTTTTCAGTTCTGTGTAGTGATTTTGATTCTTTTTCAAAATGATTTACTGATTGCTCTAATGTGCTTTCTAATTCCTCATTTTGTTGGTGGTGCTTTTGTTAACTTTTTTTTAAGCAATTACTAGAGCTTTATTGACATACATTAGATGTTAATTTCCAAATTTACCAAATTGTTATTACTGTAATAACAAATTTATTGGTTTTGTTATCAGATCACTGGCCTTTTAGGTCTTTATTTTCCTTTTCATTTTTTCTCTTTTTTTTTTACTATTTCAGTCTCTCTGTTGGGTGGAGTGGGGGATGAGCATAGTTATCAAGGACCATAACTGGCTACCAAAGTTACTATTGCATTAAGGCAGGTAGGAATTTTAGAATGAGTTTGATGTGAAACAGGAATGTAGTAAAAATGCAAATATTCCCCAGTGTAAAATAAAGCAAATGAAAGGAAATGAACATAAAGTACTGATTCAATGGTTCATGATCAATGCTAGTAAGGATGTTGGAATGGATGGTTTAGTATTTCTGAAGATGGTTACACAATATTAATCCACTATCTTGAGTTATTTAATATGTCCTTGATAGATGCTAAGGCATTGGTAAGGCTTTGCATACATCCTGGAATTAGTGTCATTTAAAGAATTATCAGTTTTTATTGCCTCTCTTACCAGTCAGTACAAGTTAACTTATTAGACTGTAAGAGACAGAGAATGATGGGAGACTGCAAATTCTTTTTTTCCCTAAATTTCTCATAGTCATCCTTTCATGTGACTTTCATCCTTACTGCTTAACAGCTATGATCTTTCTCCAGCTTATTAATGGTAGAACTTTTGCTTTTAAAAATTGGTTGGCCCAAGTAAGTCTTACAAATGTCTTCAAATATTTTCATGTATCCAGTTTAATTAATATGTTACTTACAAGACTTTAACAGAAATCATTAGATATGGGCTCTTTCACCATTACATATTTTAATGGCAAAATCAATCAATTTCTGGTTTATATTATTAATATTGATTTACTTTCATCTTCCAAAAATACCCATCTGATAGCATAGTGCAGTGGTGCTGATACTCCATCAGGTTTAAAGTCATCTTTGCAAGGCAATTTTGATCTTAGTCAGGACTGTTTCAGCTGAAGTGGACTGATAATCAATAGAGATAGAAAATATTGCTGTGCTTTTGGGACAGAAGAATTGGAATTTCAATCTATTTTTTAAGGTGCTAAAGGAAGAAACTTCTTCCTAACTTGTTTTTTGCATGCGTTGTGAAAATGTGAGAGTAGCCAGAGTCCTTAGGTTACTTGGCTTAATTTAAGCAGTGTCTCTTTTTTCAATGCATGTTCACTTCTGGAGCACCCACCTTTTTAAGACACCTCTGCTATTCCTGTTTATGTAGTCTATTGACTTCCTGCTTCTGGAGCTGATGAAACTCTCTTTGAAGACAGATGTTATTTGCTTTGCGTAAAGACTCCAAAAAAGGAGACTTCAAAATCATATAGGGTGTCAAACCTGCCCCTACAACATTCAGTGATGTGTAACAAGCTCATTCTGTTGACAGTGGCAAGTGCTGACTTTAAAAACATGATAGCTAGAGATATGTGAAATGTTCACAATGAAGCCAAACACTTCTCAAGTTTCATACTTTTAGAAAAGTCCTTCATATTGAAACTGATGTAAGGCTTCTCTTGAATTCAAAAGGATTTTGACATTGAATTAGACTCAGAACTTCATTCTAATTCAAAACTAATTCAGGCGTTTGTTATTCTATTTATAGGCTTTTGTAAAAAATGAGTACTTTCCTCAGAGAAAACTAGTACTGATCAAGAGTGATGTGAGTATTCCCACAAGTTTTCAATGATCCATCACAAAAATGTTCATGGATCTCATAATGTAAGATTATCTATTAACTCTATGATTATGCTAAAATAATAAGCATGTTCATTTAGATTCTTCCATTTATTTTAACTTCAAAACATTCTGGTGCAGTCATCCAGTCAACGGCCCACACAACATTTCTGGCCTCGAGGCTGACTCAATCCAGGCATATTTATCTTTTGAAAAGCTGGTACCACTATTCTAAGACAGGGAAAAAAGCTTCGGACTGAAAGTAAGTGTTGCCAGACATGACTCAGTCCCCGAACCCAGAATCCTGTGCTATGCAATGTTTAAAATGCCATTTCACATTAATAAGTTATTTTAAAAATAAAAGATAAAAAAAGAAGAAAAAAAGAGAGGAAGAGAAGGAAACTGGCACTGTGCCTACATTCCTCCTGTGAGCCAGTTATGGTCTTGCCCAATTGCAAGCGTAAGTGGAACCTGCATTTGGATGCATTTTTGTGAATGACTATGTTACAAAGCCAGTGAAACTCAAGAAACAATAAAGTATTGGCTGTTTTACAGTCATATATGGTGCATCTGCTGAGGTATGGCCAGTAAACCAAGTGTGATACGGAATGTGTGAATGTGATTTGCTTTGACCTTGGTATGTGAGGGTATCACCAAGCATATATTTTCACTTAGACACGTAACTTACCATTGGACCAGAGCGAACATGCACTAGGACATGTGATTTGTGTATTTGTGACAGAGGGAGGGGGCCTGTAGTAGGCATGGGATCTTTGATGTAGTAAATATCCTCAATTACAGAGTCTGGAGGGAAAAGAGAAGGTGAGAAGGTCAGATTGTAACTGTCTAAGGAGGTAGAAGGAACAAAGACTGTTTCTTCCTTTGTACTCACCTAACAGTAACCTGTGAACCATTTCCATCTTAGCACTATTTTGACCCGTTTAAAGGTCATGCATAAGAGAGCAAAAAGGAGAAACCTTTCTTTGTCAGCTCTTGTAAAGATGCACAAGGGACAGGGACAGTCTTTCCTGATCTAATCAAAATTCTGAATTTCCAAACGCATTTCAGAAGGGTAATTAGAGCTGATAATGCTCAATAAAAGTTTGCATCTCTTTTTGTGTCAATGAGTCTTCTGTATTTGACTGACTGAATATTTGAAAAAAATTTATTTAACTGGAACTTAACCTTCAAAAAAAAAAAAAAAGAATTCATTTTCTGTCCCTTTCATCTATTGATAGTCATATCTCTTGCAACTTATCAAAAATTTTCAAAATAGGACTGGTTATGAAAAACTGACTCATTGAGATTTTTACTCCAACACACTGTAAAGATCTTATCAAAAAATTGGCAAAATGTATCACCTGCTCGGACATGAAAGCGTGTGATTTCAAGTATATGAACTAAAAAGCCCAATGTAGAAAAGCCTATGACTCAGCTGTAAGACATTTCATTGCACGAGAGCCTCCTTGTGCCATTTAAAATGTATAAGTGTCATCATAAACCTCCCACTCTCCTAAGAATAGAGCTATCACCGGACCCTGTTATCTCACAACCCCAAGGTACAGTATGATAATGATACTGCTTAATATCAGTGTACAGAGAGAGAAAACACTGGAGATGCCGCAAGCATCTCAACTATAAAGAAAATCAAATTAAAATATTAATTTACTGATTAATATAACATTAGATGACCCATTTCTCCAGCTTGTTAAACAACAAAGACTTGCAAAACTAAATAAGGGCCTAAGAGATAAGTGTTTTAAGAATTCCCATAGAGATGTTTAGCTCCTTTTTAAACATCATTAAAGATGTACTTTGCATATAACAGGCAGTTTTATTTTTTTGCTGCACTGACAACTCCTTCTTGTTTTTATTAATATACACTTTCAGAAAAGGTTACAAAGTGAAGGGTTTGGTCACAGAGTTTAAACAATCAGCTCATACTGTGGAATAAAAGAACATAAGTACAAGGCAGACTTGCGAGGAAAGAGAATAAAATCGTGCAGGTAAACCATGGGGCAGAGGGTTTAAAGCCTAATATGTAAGTATGCAAAAAAAATTTAACCATTTGTACCCTCTGTGCCTGGGAAATGCAAAGGAGAAAAGTTTCTTTGCTGATCTTCTCCATATAAAATGCCTGCTGTTTGGGAAAATGGTAAATTCCAGTACATAATTTTTTTACAGGAAATGGCAACCTCATTTAAAGTAACTTGCTTCAAAACTAAAAATGCCGTGGTTAAATTCTACAGCAAGTTTTATCCTCGTTGTTGCATGGTAGTGTCCCATGACATTAGGATATTGCTTGAATTTTTGTGCCAGATTTAACTGAAAAATGTCAGTAAAAATATTTAGCAAGGTTTTAAAAAATTATCTTTCTCTATAAGCCAAACCCTTATAATATTAGAATTGTCATTGCACTCCTATAAGACAATATATGAATTGCTAGGGGAAGAAACTGTGAATCTTCTGTTTCCATGGATAAACGCCTTTGTCTTTTCCTTAGTGATCCAGAAGATATCAGCCTGTAAGCATGGATATTCACCTTGTGTGTCACATATAATGTGTATTTTAAAATGAACTCAAAGGGTAGAGAAAACTACAAATTCCAGACTGGTCAGAAGAAAACCAACTACTTCTATAACAGGTACTTAATATTCTCCTTGCAAAATTTTGCCTGTCTGGCTTTGGCCCCACCATGCATGTGATTATGTAGGTTGGAAATAAGGCAGTTTGGGTTTCCAAAAATACAGGGGTGTGTGTGCATAAGTCTGTTCCCTGCACTGCATGTGCAGTGTTCCAAGTTCTTATCCCTCTCCTTTTTTCTTCTTGTCCCCAGCCGCTGCCTCCAGGGTACCAGCTTTCCTTATCTCTGCTCCCATGGCAACAAGTCTCTGTTCCAGCAGTAGTAGCTCTGTGTCTTCATCTCCTCCCTCTGCAGCTATGTTCTGCAACTTAGAAGTAGCTTGATTTTCTCTCACTACATTCTCTCACTACATTTATTAGGCCATCTGTGCTTGTTCCAAAACCACTATTGGGGACATACAGATTCTGTATGTGACACTACTTTAACCAAAGTGCATCCAGGCCTGTTTTCTTTCTTCTCCCAACCTACTCTGAACTGTTCTCTTCTATGCTTGGTGGTCTGAAAGAGGCAAGAATTATTATTACTTTAAACATTGTCCTCCCATTCTTCCATGGCAGGATCAGCACAAATTGAATTCAAACGGCAAACATTTTAAAATGTAAATTAGATTAAGAAAGGTTAGATTTGTATGTGCTTTAAAAACAACCCAACTGCCACCACTGTTTTTGTAGGCAGTTTGTGCACAGAAAAGAAGATGTGCATTTTAAAAACAATCTGCTAGCATCAAATGAGAAAAAGATTTTAGAGTAATCATTTTGCTTCATTTTTGGTTGGCTCCTTAATATGCTACAAAGCACTTTATACACAAAATATTCATGTTGGACCATGATTCAATCATGCAAACAACTCAGTAGTAGCTAACAGTTCCAGAATATGCAGCCTTTTGAAATGTTGAAAGTACATGAGCCTAATTTAAAAATAAAATTTAAAAAAATTTTAAAAATTCTTAAAAAAAAAAGAATAAAGAGGGAGAAAGAATAACAGTTTAAGAGTAGGAAAGGGGTAAAGATCCAGTGTGGGAGTTATAAATCTCAGGGATGTTGTAACAGAATCAGTTTATAGATAACAGTAAATTTGTCATTTGCTGGCTTGTGATTATTTAGAATAAAACAATGTTGCCGCTAAAGAATATATCAGTGTGCATTACAATGACTAGCAGTTCTCCACTTTTCTCTAACAAAGTGATTTTTGTTTACTATAAATCACTTGATTCCCTTTTAAGAGCTAACGGACTTGGGGCCTGAAATCTTCCTTAATCTTAATGGGAAACACAGGATATTTAGCAATTGTCAGACTGCATTCCCATGTTATGATGGTATCGAAGAGCTTCTTTTTCCTAAAATATAAATGATAGGGGTTTTTTTTAGGGGGAAGTGCTGCTTTTCACCTGTGTGAGTTGGGGTCCAGCTGTCTGGAAAGCAGGTCTGTGGAGAAGGACACCAGGATTCTGATGCACAGCAAGTTGGAAGAGCCAAGAGCGTGCACAGCCAAAGGTAAACAAAGTCCGTACTGGGCTGCATCAGCAAGAGCATGGCCAGCAGGTCACGGGAAGTGTTTATTCCCACTAAGCACTTGCATGTGCGCTTACACCTCTAGTGCCACAGTGTCTATAAGAGGTACTGACAAATTGGAGCAAACCTGGAGAAGAATGCTGGGATAGGCAGGAGCTGGAGCACACAGCACCCTGAAGGAATGTACTCATTTAACCCTTCAAAAAGAAGGCTAAAAGGTGATTTATTTTCTGCCTTTAAGTACATAATGGAGAAACATAGGTAGTCTCTTCTCCAAGATTCACAATGAAATGACAAATGACGGTGATAAAAGGTTGCATCATGAGGCCTTGCAAGGGGACTTAAGAAAAAAACTCTTCACAATGTGAATGGTTAAGTGCTGAGCAGTCTGTCAAGAAAGGCTGTGGACTTTCAGCAAGGCTTTCAAAATTTTACTGGACTATGCCCTATTTAATCTGATCTAGCTTCTGAGTTAGTCTTGATTTGGACAGATGGTTGGACAAGATAACCTACAGAGCTCCCATTCAACAAAGATTATACTATGATTCATGAGTCTATGAATACCAGTTCCCTAGGAAGATTAATCTGCACTATACTTTCAATACTCCTGGAATAGGAAATACTAAATAAAAATAGAGTAATGTTTGCACATTAAGACAGTCTAGGACAGAACTGGTTGATTACACCTCTTTGAGTAATTCACTTAAACAATTGTAACCTTGAGTAAACAATAGAGCATCTCTGAGCTTCAATTCTCCTCCAGTAATATGGAATGAAGAATATTTCTTCACATTTTTTTTCTAAGAGTGATTCACCCTTATGCATCAAAGGTTTTTTAGCAGGCTGAGCTAAATCATTTACTGATCAGAGATGCTATGGTATCATAGCAATTGTGCATCTGGTCAACGTACATATTAGTTCACAAGAATATTCATCAAATACATGGGGGGAAAAAAGGACAAATAAATTATTCCAGAGTCCTTCTTTCCTGGATATAGAAACCTGCTTCAGATAGGTCTGTCATCCAAACAACTATTTTAATTATTATGTCATATACACTCTGATAAGGGATATAAGCGCAAGGGAACATCCTTTTCTCTCTCAATCTTTTGAGAATTCTTGAATTGATGCCTCAGCATCTAGTCTACTCTAAAAGAAAATGCTGTCTCCAGGTCCTTGCTTCCTGGTCCTGCCTGCTCTACTTCTTGGCTTTGTACTGAGATATTGTAGGTGGTAGGTCAGTACTGCATAAATGTTTTGTGGTTAAAACCCAAAGATGTGATTTGTGTTTATAAGCTTTAAATTGCCTTCCTGAGAAAATATGCACAAGCTGAAAGCTTCTGCTCATGTAAAATTGTGATGGATTGTATTTTATTGGAACTTATGAATAGCTTTTTGATTCGAAACAATGAACCCTTTAAATGCCTTTAGAAATTATAGTGGGATAAAGGTATCATTCTCCCTCCGTCACCACCATCAGAAGGCCTATTTTCCAAGACAGACACACATACATATGTACACTCACTCCCATATATACATAATCACACATTCAAATTTGTAGAGGATGAAAAATATAATGTTGAATTTTTTTAACTTGGTATTGGATGGATGCCTGATTTTCAGATATAAACTCTGTTGTAGGTACGCAGAATACATGTCTATATCAGAATACTGACATTATATTTTTATATATAAATATATGTACAAAATATAGATATTGAACTTAAAACATTATATGTTCAAAGACACACAAAACCTATGAAAAATGCTTAGTGTTTTTCACCTATAGCTGATTTAGTTAGTAACCTAGAAGAAAAAAACCCCAGAGATTAATATATTTTCCCAGAAATTTGGTGTGTGATATATAGATATAGATTTATTTATACAGATACACCTTCAGTTTTCTCTTTGTGTTTATTTGTACCCAAAAAATGTCAATTTCATATTTTAAACATTTCTTTCAGGTCGAGGTTGCTTGTGCACTCCCAAGTTAAGGGGAATATAAAGTCAAGAGAGTATATAGTTAAGAGTATGTTACTTCTTTTCATCAGATTCTGTCAAAATAGAAAACTTCGTGTTTCATATGTATGTATATTTAATGGAGAAACAGGGAAAAATAGTACAGTTAAAACTGTTTGTGAAAGCTTGGCTTTTTTTCTGGCTAGGGAGATTTTAGGGGCAATGGTTAAATGTTGAATATGGTTACACAAAACTGCTGCTTAAAACTGAAAACAAAGTCGAGCATACTTGTGAAGACTTCCAGAAATTTAAAAACTAGTAGTACATAATTTATCAGTGTTAATAGCCTTACGTGCATTTCTGAGGTAATTCACCTAAACAGTCAACAATTTATCCCATCACAATACATAAAATGTACTTTTATTAATAAATAGACATTCTATTGCCTTTACAGCTACAACAAATCAATCCTTCCTTACCTTCTGTCTACAGTTTGGGTTCCTTTAATGGGTTTTAATGGGTTTTATTCTGCGGTCCCTTAGCAAATCTTATTCATTTGCTTCCCGGAAGACTTTCTGTATTTTGTGGCATAATCTCAGTGTCTTTAGGGTATCTGCCTGATACCTTAAAGCATCATTCATTAATCCTGAAATGACACTCTAGCCTACCTTGGAAGTCATGAAGTTACTGTAATGTATTGTACTTCTTGTTAACAGGCTGTCTGTGAAATCCTTAACTTAAAAGAGTTTCTTGGGAAAACAAGGTGTTTCCAGGATCTCTGAATGGTTAATGAAGTACTTCACTTGCATCGTCTCAAGCCAGTTGGCAGAAGAGATCTTCATCACTATCTTACACAGAAGTAAATCAGATGGACCCATTTCTGTACAATAAATGAAATAAGAACTGAACTTTCAGCTAAAATACCAATGAGTCTGAGCATGCTCAGAATTTCAAACAGAATATGAAAATTTTTTTGTTGTCTCACATTATTATTATCATTTTACAATTATTAAACTTCAGGATAAGGTAAGTAAAAAGCACAAAAAGGACTCCAACAATTTCACAACATGGAAAAAATGAGGAATCAGGACCAAACCCAGTAACTAAATGCTTATAAAACCACTGAAATTTGTGATTTGTCTACCTGTACTGTTTTGTCAAGTTTATGTAAACTACAAAACAAAATAATAATTAAATTGTATATATTCATCAAAATATTTCCCAAACAACACTCTCATGAGCTTTGGTCTCTGATTTACTCCTTGGGATAGTTTTTCATAGGCAGCACTGCTTAGAGGAATCTCAAGACAGTCTTATAGTGTTTTCCAGGAATGGAAAATTACTCTTTTACATCCCTTATACTGCTATAATAATGTTAAGCACATATTAGATGTAGCTGAATATTTGTCATGAAGGTTTTCTCCTTGTTATAGGACTGAATTCTGCCTCTACAGGAATTAGATTTCACTTTATCAGAGAATACAAAACACCTGAATAATCTGTCCTCAAGGCTGTATGTATGCATACAGATATTTAGACATAGGTAAGTCCTCTTTGGAAAAGAACCAAAGATTCGGAAACTAAGTTTAAAAATAATGATTATAGATTTTTAAATCAATGTAATTGTTTCAAAATGTGGGAGTCAACATAAGTCCTCATGAAAAAATAAAGCAGATTTTTTTTTTGCAAAAACGATGATATGATCATTAGACAACATAACATAAGACAAATTATAGATGCCTGGTATAGTACTGCTATTAACAGGAAAGGGATGAATACACAGCAATATGTAGAGGCAGAAGTTCATCAAACAAGAAAGCATAACCTGAAATACTAACAAATGGAGAAATCCAGCCCCAAAAATATTTTTTCTTTTCTTCCTCTCTTCTTCATAATTCCATACCTAAAAGTGCAGATACATATCTCAGGTAATAAGATTCTGATGCTCTCTCTTACTTCTCACAGCTGTCCTTTCACTCTGTATTAAAGCAAGGTGTCTGTGGCTCCTTGCTATTTCTATACATGCAAATCTTTACTTCTTTGGTTCTCTACTGAATCAAAACCACAAAACAAAGGGGCATTGACACCAGCTGTGATCCACATCCAAAAATTTGTTCCAAAAACATACAAATTTTAGAATTTAACCCACCCTTCCCAAACCTAAACTGTCGCTATGGCAAGATGTACATGTCATCTTGCAAAGGCAGCCACACCTCAGATAAAGAGCATAATATGTCACAGGTAGCATGAATGAATAGAAGCCTGACTCAGAGACAGAAATCTTCCAATTTCCACTTTACTCTATTTATGAATTATTCTTAGATTTTTGACGCAAAATTTTCAAAAGAAAAGGGATTTTTGACAAAGTTATTACAAAGTAGTAGCTTAGATGCTCTGGTTTTATCTCCAAACAACAGTATATCAAGAATAAGAAGGATGAAGGCAAGTTTTTTGTTGAATATAATCATCAAAAAAGTGTTTTGTGGTTGAACTTTTCTCTTTGGTTTC
>WEIT01017165.1:10038-25712 GCA_013389985.1 Dryoscopus gambensis | reverse complement strand
CACAATAACTCAACAAGCTTCTCCAGCTTCTCAGTCAGGGCTTTTGCTGGATTTTTTTGTCCATAGAAGGGTTTAATGGTCAAACTGAGAGGAAGTCTCTCCTCAGCTTGGACTATATCATCTGTTCTTAGTGAGCATCTTTAGATCCTTCCCTTGCTGAGACCGTTATATTTCAATACTTTACATTAACAGACTGGGAAGCAAAACAGTCTTCACACCTTCCCTGGTGCTGCTGGCAACCCCATCTGGAACTTCATGAGAAGATTTTGTACTTGAAGGAGTCTCCTAGGTCGGTTTTAGAAATTCAGGTGAAGCTATAGATTGAATCTTTATCAGCTTCATAACTTAGTGAGGAGTAGCCACTGATACCAAGCGTGTTACTGCAGAAGCAGGACTTGTCCAGCATCAAGTCTATTGTGTGATGCCCCATGTACCACAACTGACCCCAGACCTTGAGCAGCCACTGCTTTTCAGGTACCTTGAAAATGTGGGACATGCCTGGGTCGGCCCAAGCATGAGAAGAGAACAGATCTGTCCAAAGCCAGAAGCAAGGCCAGTTACAGAAGGAAGGTTTGAACTGTAACTCAGTAAATTCCCACCTCAGTTGAACAGTCCGTTGGATTGATGCTGTCATTTCCAAGCACCATGAAACAGTATGAACCCTTCGTGACCTGCCATAGGCAGACAGGGATAAGGAATAAACACACCAAGGATTCCTCAGTAGTGAAACTGACCTGAGATAAAAATATGTTAAAAGGCTGTGTTAAAGGGTATGTCTCAGCATTTGTGTCATCCATGGATTGATTGGCAGGAGGAGCCCTTTTTTTCTTTGGACACAGTAATATTTGGGAATCCTGTATGGGCATGAAGGAGACATCAGTGTTATTGACGAAGTAAAACAAGACCATAATAGGCATTATTTGTATGGGTGCAAGGAGGATCTTATGTAGCAGTTCTAATGAAGACCCATCTCTAATGGCAAAGGTGGATCAGGGAAAGCCCTAAGCCTGTCTATCTGTCTATCACTCAGCATTAATGGAAGTGCAGACAGCATGGGCTGGGCAATTCTTTCCCCTCAGTCCCTTCCAGTAGAGATCTGAGAGCAGAGGGCACTTTTTGGTTAATAGCTGTAGATGGATTTCTCTTCCCTAAATTTGTCCAGTCCCTTTCTGTTCCTGTCTGTGTTTACATCAGATTCCTTCTGCTCTGGTCTGGGCTTCTGTCCTGTCCCTTGATGGTCAAATTTCTGGTGCTGCATCACCCTCCTCTTCTGCAGGACCACAAAGTTTCATATCCCTGAGCTGCCACAATGGCATAAGCCTTGAAGGAAAAAACCCATGATTTTTAAAAAGGAAGGAGGAAGAGTAAGAAACTTGAACTGGAGAAGCAATGATATGATTTAACCACCAGCAGCTTTTCCCTATTTGGTGTCCCAAAATTTTAGGAGTAGATGAAAACCACAGCATGCAGGTGATCAAATGGAGCCCTTTGCCTCCTAAATCAATGCAGGGAAGAAGGACTAGCTGGCATTTGTCACGCCCGCCAGTTTGGTTGAAGTGGAATTTGAACCACGCTGCTGGAGATATTGGACAATTTTCTTTCATCTGGTTGTGGGTTGTGTCACATGGTCACCATATGTGTTGTTCCCCAGCACGCACACACACACCTCTCACTCTGCACAGCTGTCAAAACAAACATCAGCTGCCTTTTTTCAATCCAGGAGAGTTTTGGCTCTGGAAGCAGTGGAAACCCCTTTTCTAACAGGATTTCACATTGCAGATTATCTTTAATCCAATTCATCTCTGACTGATACACTTTTTGGAAACCTGTGACCCATCTGCAGAGTTTGCTAGATGGAAACCTCTGTCAGCTGAGGTGAAACCACTTTCTCTGCTGGGCTGTAATAACAAGGAAAATCCTGTAATGATCTTCCTCAACCATTGAAGGGCTTTGTTGTGGTCATGAACAAATCTGAATTTATGGCAAGAGCATTAGGTTGTATACAAGGAATAGATTTTACTGGACCTATTGAAGTCATGCATATTAAATTGGGTGCTTCTCAATTCTTCTAGAAATGAATGCCAGAAAAATACTTTTTTGTTGTTGCTGTTTTTAAAGTAGTGCTTAGCCTTAGGATTGAACCAAAGACCCAGAAAGCCCAAGGCAAAATGTTCTATCACAATGCAAAGGAATGGAGATCTTTCTAATCCCTTGGGAAGAGGAGCTAGTCACAAACTGCTGTCTTGTCCTAGTATCTCTAGGAAAGGTAGGAAAGGGATCAGTGACACAGTACAGCACTGAGAGAAGGGTTGCAGTGCTGGAGAATGCTGTTCTGATTCAGGCCACNTTTTTTTTTTTTTTTTTAGGGTACAGCCAGCTACCTCAAAAAGAAACCTGACCCAAAATGTGAAAAATACTGTGGCTGGAAGTTTCCAGTCATGTTGCAGTCTAAGTCTGGGCTGATGGATGAGGTAAGATGCCCTTGGGCAGGAACAGAAGTGATCTGTGCTGTTGTGCAGTGGCCACAGCAACTCTGCTTATAGCCCACTGGCTGAGTTCAGGGGCAGGGTTTCTTTGCTTCCTTCCTTACTGGTGTTTCCAGACTGGGTACAGGATTCCTCTTACCTTCAGTGGGCCTGTGAGTAAAACCACAGCAGCTGTGGGAGTGCTGGGGAAGAAAGCAGTGCCAGTAAATGACACATTTCCCCCTGCCTGATACCCCACCTCCTGTTTTCCAGCAGGGTATTCAAGTAGGAGGCAGGGAAGGCAGAAGCATTTGTCCTGAGATGCCACAGTCTCAAATCTTCTAAAGGCCAGAATTTTCTTCATGGTTTTTTATCCCTGTTGCTATTTAACACTGACTGTTCCTTCTTTAGCCACACTAGTCATTCAAACGCCCTTGCTTCCAAATGCTTGCTTTACAGCTATGTTTTTATGCCACCTTATGACCACAAAATTTTAGACCTCTGGTGGTAGAGATGACTTGTGTCTCTGACACTGTTCATTCTCTTCATCTTCTTACGGAGGTGAATTATCTGGGAGCAGTGAACTCCTTGTTTTGGTAGGGCTTTATTAAAATGATGTATGGGGTTTGTGTGTGCGGGAGGGTATATATGTGCTGATTTATGTTTGCTTTAGAAGAGGCCCCCCAGTTCAAAACCACCCAAAACTGCTGACTTCCAAAAAACAGAGTGTAATCGATGGATTTCCTCAGGGTTTGGAAGGGATGAGGAGTGGGGGTCCTTGGCAAAAGGGCTGAACTCATGCTGCTGGATTTTGTGTTATTATTCTGTTTGTCTAAAAGGGAAGCCCACAAACCTCAGACAAGCTCTAGGACTGAGCAAGCTGCTGTACAAGCCCATCCAAAGCAGAGATAACTGTGCCCATATGAGCTGGAAAAATGATAGTGACATCTACCTTTTTACTAGTTCATTGTATCTTAATTTCAGAGATTTTCTTGCAAGCCACAATCATATTTCTATTTTAATTTTTGTTTTCATTAGAATGAAATAAGATAGCAGTGGGTAAAAACAGTGAACATTTTAAATGAAAATGTGTTTCGAAAAAAGAAAAAGTTCTTCCATAGAAAACAAATACTGTAAGATATAAACAGTAACAGAGAGAATAATGGCATAAGGGAATTCAACAGTTTATTGCAGAACTGTGCTAACAACCTAAGAATTCAATTTTTAACAACCACAACATTTAGACTTCAAGAGACACTCTTAGTGTGATTATTTATCCTGCTTCTTCCAATCTCAAGGACTATGGGAGTCTTCCAGAGGGTAAAAGTTTCCCCTATAGAGTAAATCACAGGCAAGGCAGGCAATTCCATTTATACAGGAGGAGCAGAGCTCGAAGACATTAAAGGTGAGACATCTGAAAGTGCTCAAACAATGCCCCCTTTGAAATATTCTTTGACACCATCAGAGTTAGGACAAGTAACATACCCTTTGAAGATACCACTTAAAAAGCTTTCCAAAATCTGCCAGTAATTTGAACCTCCTCTGCCCCTATCTCAGAGTACAGAATCCGTCCCTTCCCTTTCTGGCAGCATCAGCAAGGCAGGAGCTACTTTCCCTGTCCCATTGCCATGGCCCACAGCACTACACCCTCTGTGCAGCTACTGCCTTGTAACAAGCACGGTAAGGGTTTTTTCAGAGCACGGTTTAGGATCCTTAGGCCAGCAGATGTGTTATCCCTTTTGCAGCATTGGGCAGCAGGAGCCTCCAGGGTGGTGGCTGGAGGATGGTGGGGCTGGGCCCTGCTGACACAGAGGCCCGCAGCTGGCAGCAGTTCAGAACCAACATATTTGGCTTTTGTGTAATTATCCCTTCGTTCCAGGGATATCTCAAAGCTGGAATGGCATGGGAAGCCTTCTTCCCCCAGCTGCTTCCCTCCCCCAGCCCATCTGAGGAAGGCTTCGCATTCTTTGGTTGCTAGAGTGCTGTGTGGATGTGTGTGTGCAGATATTCCCGTGGTAACAGATATGTCGGGAAAGGAACCTCCTGTTAAGTTAAAATGCAACTGGGAGAGGCTTCCCTGCAAGATCACTTATGTTTTCCTTAAGATAAGGCTTTAGAGGGATAATATCATTCCCCACAAAAAGATTTTTCAGCTCCCATGACACCTGAAGCAAACAAATGTCTTGTGGCCCAGCATTGATAGATGCAACATTAAAAGCAATTTGATATCCTCTCCAAGGCTAAAAGGAAAGAGCCTTCTCACATGCTCTACTGAGGGACTCATGATGAAGGAGTTCTCTTCTTCCAGCCCTGGGATTTGTTCTGCTGTCTTCCATTTATGTAAGTTTGCTGATGTGGAGGCAGTTGCACCACTGAGAACATGAAGAGAATGAAGCTTTCTGTTGTGACAGACCTGGAGGAATGGGAGATGAAAAATATTCCCTGAAAGAATTGAAAATCTCCTTCAGACACAGAGAAATCACTTCCACATCAACCTTCTGCTCCTTTTTCCCTCATTGAATGTTAGTAGTTCTCCACATCCGTTTATCTCCTGTCTTCATCTTAGCCTCTCAGCCACGCCATGCTCCCAGGCTTGACTTGTTGCTCCTTTGTAGGAGGAGAGCCTCAGGCACAGATTCTTCTCCATTCTCTGCATTTGTAGATGTGGTAGATGTGGTAAAGATGCCAATGCATCTCAACTGCATTTGTAGATGTGGTCTCATGCCAATTCACCTGTTCCTATGGACATAGCAAATGTCTGGAAATGGCCTTCACTCCTAAAGCTTTACTTGTGTACTCTGCTCCCTAGACTGCTCTTTCCTATCACCATGAAGAACTTCTGTTCTGCTTCCAAGAGCTTTTCAATCCCTGAAAGTCACTGTGGCCCTTTTTTCTTGGTTAGCCAGACTCAAAGGATCATTGAGCATGGTCAGTTCTCTCAGACAACCTCCACAACCCTCCCTGCATTGCAGGATCTGGCCAAAGCACCATTCCTGGGTGAAGGAGTACCTCTGTTTAATTAAAAGTTTGCTTAAATAATGGAACTCCTTGCCATGTGATCCCATGGAAGTGAAAGGTTTGTAGAAGGGCAAAAAATCTGGGCAAAATTCATGGAAGAAAAATCCTCCAAGTCCTTTTAAATCCAAAGACATTATCACTGGCTCCAGAATCACCTGGACTTATGATTTCTGATATTTGGAGAAATGTTTTAGAAAATCAGGACTGTGTTTGTTTTGTTCCATGGCTATCTGGTAGCTCTCTGTACATGGATGCCCAGGGTGAAAACACATATTGGTAGATTGGCATCAGGCCTGAGCAGCTCCAGGTGTGATATCCACTTGCAGCTCCTTTTGCAATTACCCTGCCCAAATCCAGCTCTTGCTCTCTTTACCTCACTGACTTTCAGTCTCATCTAACAGTGTGTTGCAAGAATCTTCTTTCCTTCCAGCTTCCTTTCAGCTTTCTGCTTCTGCCTTTCTTCTTTCCTTCCCACTCAATCTCTCCCCCACACCATGCTTAATAGTTGGGGGAGAAAACAGTTCCTTATCATGTAAATCTGCAAAACCTCTTAGGGTTCAAGACAATTTACATCACAGAGGCCGTGCACCTTAAAGCAATCCCGACCCCTCCGGGGGAGCTCACGGAGGAAGTTACTCATTTTGTGGTTCAGTCAGTTTGCCCAATGATTTCACATTTCAATCCACAGCTTGCTAACCTCTCCTTTGGAAACGCTGATGAAAATCTTGTGGAGCTCAGTTTGGGGTTTCTGGATTGTAGTCCCTGCAGGTGACTTTTACTTTTCAGGAGGTTTGGCTACTCCTTTTCCCCATGGGCCGTATTCCTGCCTCCCCAGCAGCCAATTGTGCAACACAGGGTGCAGTGATTTACAGTCTGCCTTTGCACTGACTCACTCAGGGCTGGATTCAAGGCCGAGGTGCAGGACACTCCTCGCTGTTTGCCAGGGAAGCCAATCCTTTCCTACAGTTGCAATGCCGCCGAGGGAGGGCTGATAAAAATCACTGCATTGTTCTTCCCTGGGATCCCTAAGGACAATGTGTCGGGGAGGAGCTCCCGAAGGTATCTTTTACTAGTGAGCAAAGCAACTAAAATAAAAGAGCCACGGAAGCCTCTGCCTAAAGCTCAAATTGAAACTTGCTTCCATCCTGCTTTTTTGGAGGCAATTAAATGTTTGCTTTTGAGTTCTTGCTGTTCATGATACTGGGAGACGAGGAGAGAGGGGTCAGTCAGTTAAATGCACATTTTTGCCCTCTTTGTTTCCTTTTAGTTTCTTTGTGCTTTCATTTTCTTGCCTAATTTGAGGCAGGAACTTTCTGGAACTGGATTTGTTCTATTTTTTTCTCAGGGTATGTACTGGACCTCTAAAACTTTCTCAGAGTAGCTAATACCTGTTGATGTTTATTCAAACCTATAGACTTTTAAAATGTTACCAGTTCTTAATGGATATTCAGTTATATTCTTCTTACAAACACAGGTAATTTTCCTTCAGATGATTTTTAAAAAAATCATACTAATACTGACATCAGTAATTTCATTTAGGCCAACTTTCACCTGAAATATCCTATAGCCAGAGTTCAGGATACAGGTCCCGTATCCTACTCATAGTGTGCATATTAGATCTATCAGAGAGCCTACCAGGAATTCAGCTACTTAACATTTGAGAAGTGTAGTATGGCATTAGGTGACCTTTTCAAGAATAGACAGTTCACAGGAGGGGTCTGGAATCCTTTCTTGGGGGAAGTTGTGCTTGCTAAAAACCTCCAAGGTTTCAAAGGATAACTGGACAAGTCCATGGGAAAACAAATCTAACAAGAGCTATTAAATACAAAGCAACCAAGCCTGGTTCAGGGGACCCTTGCAGGCTGGGGGGTTTCAGAAGTGTTGCTGTATATGTTCTCTGTTCTTATATTTTCCTCAAGACATCTGTTCTTCTGATTTAGAAGTGTCACCCTTCACGCCCATCCCTACAAAATCTAAGAGTGATACTTTACAAAGAAAGTTTAAAGAAGAAGAAACTGAGGAGAAATCAGACAATTACGGAGATAATAATTTAAAGAATCGGGCAAAATATGAATTTTTTGAAAAACCCTAAGAACAGGAGTGCAGAGGACACTGAAGGCGATACTTCTTATGCAGCACCAGCCACTCCCTGACATTGTCCAAGGAGCTACAGCAGCAATCTAAGACTAGAGACAGGTGGGACTTGGCAGAAGACACTGGTCTGACAGGGTGACTCTTCTGTGTCCATCCTGCTGAGCTCATTGTCACGAATATTTAATGGGATTCCAGACTTCAAACCCATTTTACTGGAGGGGAAATGTTGCTGCAGGACACTGTGATTGAATAACCTATTTCAACCTCATGACTCATAGACTGGTTATTGCCTTGTTTTGGTTTTTTTTTTGGCTTTTCCTAGAAGATGAGCTTTCATCTGATACCAGTTCAAAAGTGACTTAACTTTAGTTTTGTTAAGACTGACCTCATCCTGTACTTGTCCAGCACTGGTTGCTGATTTAAAGACCCTTTATTCTGAACGTATTCATATGTGATATGCATTACAGACATCTCTTAGCTTAGAGCAGGAACCTCATTATTGGCGGGAAAAGTCTATGGGCTTCCAGTGAGCCATTTTCAGAAGAAATGTTTGCCTAAAACTTATTCTCTACTTAATATCTTTTTTGTCCATGTGCCTGTGTCCTGGGTTTGAAAACACAGCCCTGAATGTTGGTCTTTATGTGGCTCTTTTGATGTGTGCTGCTGACCTGTGAGCCTCACCTCTTGCAAATGAAGGGGTCCCTGCACCTGCGCTCCTGGCAGACCTGTTCTGTAGGTGAGGGAAGGCAAAGGGAAGGCACCAGACCTTGAAAATGTGGCTGGTTTATCCCAGCACTGGTTCAGTGGGGCAGCTTTGCAGGCAGTGGGGACATGACCCAGCTGGAAAGACCCTCGGCTCTATGGCAAGGCTGGGAGAAGGATGAGCGTTGTTCCTTGCACTCAGTGCCAGCACTGGAGAGGAGCTGTGTGAGAGGGTGCTGGGGGATGCAGCTGGGCCATGCTGGCCTGAAGGCAGCACCTGTGGCTCTGGTGGACTGGGAACAAAAGGATGTGCTGAGGATGGGTAAATCAGAAAAGCAAGGCTACCTGCCTTCCCTTTCCACCCATGCTTGAGAGTCTGTAGCTGGGCAAAACCATGAAAACTCCTGATTGAGACCAACGCAAAATGAGTAGAAACAGGGAAAGCAATGGAAGGCAGATGAGTCATCTCTTTTGGGGGATGTCATAGCGTGGTGGTTCCCAACATGGAGTACCAACAGAGAGTTAAACTGGACAAGTCTCCCAAATCATAAATCTAAGTTTTGAATGGCTATGAACTGTTGCTGGGTGTGCAGAGAACATGTTGCAGGTGAGGATGACGTCCACATCTTTGTATCTGGGCACTGAAGTGCAGGTCATAAGAGGCTGTAGTGCCTGTCCACTACTGCTTTAAAATTAGGATTCCTGTGTTGTTTCCCATTGTCCTCAGCTAACCCTATATGCAAAAAAAAAGGCAGAGCTGTTGCAGGATACAGGTAGGGACAGCCTAAATGGAAAAGAAGTTGAGGAAGCCAAATTAGAAATAGAGAGCTTTGGAATTTCAGCCAAGTTCCAGAGAAATCCCTGGCAAAAGGTTTGGTATTGGCTCCCTTAGAAAGGTCTGAATATCTTCAAGTTGAAAAGTCTGAAAAAGTAATCCAGAATATCTTGGTGCAGAGCAAGGTGACAAAATGAAGGATGCATCACTCTGTAATTACCTCATTAAAGTGCTTTCAAATGACTGTGACCTTAGTTGCACTTCCAAAGCCAAAGGAGGGATTAGGACCTCTGTCTGCTTGGAGCTTGTGCAACAGGAAGAGTCTCTGCCCTGCAGACCTGCCTGCTATGTAGGGATGGGACTTTTATATGAGGGCTGAGGAAAGGTCAGCCCAATACCAGGCAATATTCTCCCAACCAGCAGGAGCAAAACCAAACCCTCTCCCGGGAGAAGCTGAGTTACGCAACAGGGACCTGTGAGAAGATACTGAAATTGAATCCCTGAGACTTTTGCTCATTGGCCTTAGAAAAACACTTGTGCTGGAAGGCTCCGCATTTAATTGCTGCGGAAACTTGATCAGAGCAGAAAGGAGATTCCCAGCCTCTGGCTAAACTGTTGGCTTTACTCAGTGGCTTCTATCAACCATGTGCTTCTCAGAAAGTTCCTTTCAGGTGCATCTTTCCTGAAAGATTAAATGCCTCTGTGCAGATTACAGTGCTGGGGATTAATTGCCCCCTGAGGCAGAGCAACTGATCTCTTAGGCCATGTGCACAGGATGCAAACCTTGTATAATGCAGGAAGCAGAGAGAGTTTGCTATACAAAACAATTGGGAAACACATTATTTAAGGAAAATCAAATCTCTTAAGGAAGAGAAATATGGAAGAAGTGCAGAGCAAAGTCTGTCCGAGGCAATAAGAAATAAGTGGTCTTAGAAAGACACTCGAATTCCAGTTGCTGCAGGAATTTGGGCTTAATCCAACTCCACTAAAGTTGATGGAAAACTTGTGAATGTTGCATCCTCCATGCTGCAAGAAGTGAAGAGCCGTTTGAAAGATGGGACATGAGTAGGAGTAGGAGTTGGTGAAAATAAGAGAGAAGCCTGAACTAAGAAACTTTTCAAACTTGAGGAGACTTGAATGGTCTGGAATTGAGGATACAGCTTGGACAGTTACCAAGAGAGAGTAACTGCCTCAATATTTTGATCATAATCTTGCTTCCGAATCTGGTGTGCCTGCCCTCCCTTTCCCAACTTTATTTAGGTTTACTGAGAGCAGCTTCCTAGATCCCATCTGTTAACTGGCCACATCCACGTTTGTGCAAGCCCTCATGCAGTTCTGTGTAGTATTTTAGCCTTGGTAGGTGCTTCAGGTGCCCTGTCCCATAGGGTACATCAGGCTGTTGCTGGTGTGGGACTGCTGAGCCCCTTTACCCCATCAGATGTGGAGATGAACCCAGAAAAGGCTCTGCCTTTAGGACAGAGATCCGTGGGCAGGAAGATGGGAGCAGATGATATCGAGAGTTCACTCAGAGATTAAATAAACCACTGTGATAATACAGCAGGACTTGTGGTTCTGGCAGACAGCACACTTCTCACATGACACTGAGTCACTCTGGGGGATGTTTTCTTCCCGTTCATTTACCTCTCGTTTAGCGCTGCCGGTGGGTAAATAGTGAAATGGGATTCTCTGGGTGTGATCTTTACAAAGGCCACTGAAACACTTCCTCCGTAGAGCGGTGATTGGAGACAACTGGGGCTAGAGGGGCAGGAAATGTCCCGTTTGAACTTTTTGGTGAAAAATGCAGATTTAGTGACACTAAACTGTAAATCAATTTCATTTTCATTTGTAGAAGGGGAAAAAAAGAAAAGTCAAAACAGTTCTTTTTGTTTCCAAATTGAATGCTTGCATTTTCCCATGTGAAGAGACGTTTCATGTCAAAGATTATTTTTCATTTCTTCACTGAAATCTCGCAATGGAAAAGAAAATATTTTAGCTGATTTTTTCCCCATTTCATCAGATACTTGAGAAAGAAATTTCAGATCAAGCCAACATTTTATTTCAGTATTTAATTTGGAAGAGGTAGGAAACTGAAATACCCACCATTCCAACAGTTCAGATTAGAATGCAAATATTCTATTTCCATGGAGCTCCCACTCCTCATCCCAGGAGTCCGGAGCCCTCTGCACAATTTACAGGGGAGGACAGGATAAGCACCTGGCCAGTGCACTGAAAAATGAGTGTCTGGTGCCCTCTATGGGTCCATCAAACCGGTGGGCCTGAGTCTGACCCCCGAATTCCAGTTTTTATGCCTGAAAATCTGATTTAGAAGATCGTGAATTAAGCAGATCACCTCTCTGATGAAAAGAAATCCATGAATGCCCTGAAAGTTCTTCTTGAAACAAAATTTGAAACAGAGCTTTAGACATGTGTCTTTTGCCCCGGAATGCAGGATCATTATTTTTTTGGAAGACAAGAGCTAAAAAAATTAAATTATTGTCTCTTAACCAGGTTTAATATGGCATGAATTAAATGAAACAGGTCTCTCACAGGGAAACAAAGCAGCAGGATCTTTCTCAGGATATTCCTTTTAAACTAGACCTGTACAGAAGGTGCAAAGTCCGTCAATCTGCATGCCTGAGCTGGCTTAATTTCCTCCGTTTGGGCAGAGCCAGTGACAAAGTTGACTTTCTGAGCAGGCTGTGCCCAGAGGCAGCCCTTCGAATTTAGCAGCTGGAGTCAATGTGTCTGTGCTGGCTGCGGTACTGGGAGCCCCCAAGAGCTGCTTCAATCTGACAGTGTCGGAACAGCTCTGGTTTGCAGTAAAATACTCGAAGTGGAGGGAACTGAGAGATACCGAGGGATTCCTAAGGGTTTTTTTGCAAATCAATTTACAAAGGTGCCAGAAATAACATGGCATGCTGTCTGGGATGAGAGCAATTTTTGGTACTGAGACTTCCTGGGCAGTGCTGATAAAATAAACTCTACTTACCTTTCCCCGCTTCCGTACACTGATGTGGCTTGTTACAAAGTCCATCTCTCCCCGCCCTTCTTTCTCATTTCTTTCCTCCAGTGAATATGGAGCTGGCATAGGAAATTTAATGGGCCGACTGGAAAACTGATCGTCTCTGTGCTCAGACCTGGCAATGCCCAAAATATAAGCAAGTTTAAACTCTTGTCTGTTCAGATTTTGAGTTGTGGGTCTAAAACCTGTGAATCTCACTGGTTCCCAGCCTCTTTCAGGGTCCGTGGGACAACCAGGCTCTTCCAAAACATGGGTTGTGGGAAGATAATGAATAGGAAGCCAAGGGCAGAGTGTGGACCTGAGCTCAGGCAGGGTAAGGGATAGGACAGCGATGGTAGTGGGCCCAATGTCTCTTGCAGGCAGAGGGTTCCCTGTGACTGGGTTCCCGGTGGCTGTTGTTTCCTGAGTGAGTCGTGGCAAACCTTTCACAGCAGAGTGACCCACATCCCCGAACTCTTGACGGCATCTAAGCTCTGTCAGCATGTGGGAATCCCATTGAATTTCTGTGGCTACAGCCCATCTTCATGTTGCCAGCAGCAACTTCCCATCATCCCATGCTTTGCCAGCACCAGTCCTGAATGGAAGAGATTGTATATTCACCTAGAATTGACTTTTTTTAATTTGACAGAAAGCAAGAGAGGTGCATATAGAGTGAAACTTACAGGGCCTGATTGATTTGAAAAGAGAGGGAAGGGAAAAAAGTCTTAGGTGCGGTTTACCTTATAAAGTATGTGTTTCCCTGCTGGTAAGGTATGTATATGAGTTTCCCTCCGATTCAAAGCAAGCTCTGTTCATCTCTTAAGCTCCTGTGTTGCCAGGATGGGCACTTTAGGCGGGAGCAATCCATTCTGTGAGAGGGAGCAAGGAAGAGTGAGGTTGCAACGTGCAGCTGACCAGGGACATTTCCCTGCTGCAGGTTACTGGGTCAGATGGTACAGCTCAGAGCTGGGCTTCTTCAGCACTGCACAGACCTCAGTGCCTGGAATGGTTTGCAAATGATTTAATCAGATCCCTCATGTGTCACTGACTGATGGATCCCACCTTCTGCTGACCCGAATCGTATGAGAATTCACCACTTCCCGTGGTAGTTTGTCCTAAAATTAATCATCCTCTCCGTTCAAAATGTGTCTTTTATTTCTCAGTTTCTGGCTCTGCCTTTTAGACACAGACTGTAACTATGCCTTTCTCTGCTGCCTGAAAGGGTCTATTCACCTGAGGTGTTTTCACTGGGTGAAGATATTTTTATTTCTTCTAATTGACTTGTCTCAATACATTTTGATAACCAATCAGGCTGTAAATTAATTGTTAAGAAGTGTTTTGTCTATGCCTTTACTTCTGGAATTGTTTTTTACCCACCCCCACCCCTCTCCAAATAAACCCCATCAAACTTTGATATGCATTTTAATTATTCACACAAGAATTGGTCTTGGTATTGTACCAAGACCACACAAAGAGAGAGAACCACCTGCCTTCATGGCTGTCTGTCCCTCTGTTGATCTAGTCAAGTAAAAGTGATATATTCAGTTTCTTTCTGTTTTGTCAGTGCATCCTCTCTAGATTCCTCTACAGATCTCAAATAACTGAGCTTTGCCTAAAACATGCCCTTATCGATGTGTTGTGATGGCAGTTTGTATGTGGAATGTTGCATTGTGTACAGTTTGCACATTGCATTTGCCAACCATCTCTCCAACTAATTGCAGGTTTGCTTATCAAACTCTCTTTTCCATAAAACATTCTTGATTGGCATTAGTGTTATTTTCAGACTTCCATTCTTTCTTTGTCCTTCAGTTGAATCATCTATCAACTTCTCCATTCTTTTTGCCTGTGCTGATTTCAGGCTCCTTGCATGAAAATTGGCAGGGTAAGCCACTTTTTCTTTCTGAAACTTCCCCTGTGTTTACCATGTGTCAGTTGTCTCGAATTTCTTAGCTTTTTAGGATATGCTAATCGTGTACTGACATTTGGCTAAGGCTTTGGGAGTTTGCATGTGCACATAGACCAGAGAGGAGGTGAATCCTCCTTCTCTGTATTGCTGTGCTCCTTGTGAAGTGTTCCAAGTCCAGAGCTAAACTACTAGCTGAATGTTTTTTCTTTTCTCAGTTGTCTCTTATCAGCAATTTTACACTCTGCAGTCAGGTAACAGACAATTGTTAGAAATTCTGTTATCACATTCTTGCTTAAGCATTTGTCTTTGGCTTCCAATCTGCCAGCGGTAACTTTCCTGGTGTCTTTTGCCTCCTTTATCAGTTACCTGCAGTTCACAGCTTCTAACTGATATTTAGTGCTGCTATGTTTTCTTCTAAAAATGGCTTCATGTAGCTATTTCTATTACTGCTGGGTGTTTTGTCTGATTTGGCTTTTAGCCAAAACTGGCCTTGTTCCTTGACTGGGAAATTAGTGGATTATTAAAATATAAATAAATAGAGAGGAGGAGGTGGTTAATGATGCAAAAGTTGGCTGAAATAGTGGTCCCCGTAAAAAATAAATCCTGTGCCAAGAAAAATATGTGGAGTCCGGTCAGAAAGACCCAGTCTCAATAACTGTGTTTGGGGAACGTGAACATGCAGAGAGATAAGAAGTTACTGCGCATCCCAGGTTGTTCAGGGAATAGCTTCATAAACATAAGCCTTTGATGGGAGGCAGTGAAAGAGCAGAGGAAAGCAGCACAGTCCATCTTCAAATTCAACAAAAGAATTGCGAATGTTGTGATTGCAACAACTGATCTGTTCTGGGCCTGCCATACCTGAGGTGGATCTTCTTGTCAGACTGAATTTTTACTTTTATTTTAATAATGCAAATCAGCAGTACAGGTTTATAAAAAGTTCATTTTTTCTGGTAAATCTGTATTTTTTTTTAATCAGAGTTCTTGGATTTTAGGGAAGTGTATAATCACAGTGTCTTGCAATGAAACCTACTTACATAATTAATGCAAAGGTGTCTTGGAGAAAAGTCTTGCTGCTGGGCTGAAAATGCTGTCTATGGGAGCAATGAAAACAGACAGCTTTAAGATGCAGGCAGGGTTTCTTTTTTGTGAGTCACCAAAGAGATCAGTATAGATCCAGGTTCTTGACTTGCAGAGCTGATTTTAAAAGAAGCAAAAAAAATTTTCAAGATCGTTATGTGTTCTTGGTCATGAATTCTGCTGCAGTCTTCAGCTGGGAGATGGGATCCTGGTTAGCAAAGACAGACGTATTGCTAAAAAGAAAAATAACACAGGAGGAAGAGAAGTGGGCAAGCAAGGAAGCAGGTTGTGGAGAAAATAAATCTGAACTCAATCTATTTAGTAGGAAATACAGGGAAAGTAAACTTAAGCAGAAGCAAGACTGGTGGAAACAGAGGGGTGTTTCCAGAGGAATCATTCTGGCGCATAAAATGATCCGATGGGATGCAAAGAAAACCCCCATAACTAAAGTTTTGAGGCTGCTTGTGCAGAAGGCATCATCATCATATGGACTAAGGAAGTAATCAGCTCCTCTGGTCCTGAAGGTTTTTTCTGAGCTTGACAATTCTGTGAATCTGTGAATCTGTTGTGGCTGTATCTGGCATTCGGGCCAAACACTGAATTCTTAATATTGGCAAATTGGAGACAGTTCAGAGA
>WEIT01017154.1:17767-32044 GCA_013389985.1 Dryoscopus gambensis | reverse complement strand
TATGACACAGCTGATTTCCCTGGGATGACATACACAGCTAACTGATGAACCAAATCTGGGACACTGGTCTTCTGAAACCAGTGTAAAACCTTGTGCTTTGAAAGATACTGTTACTTCAAGTGACTGATCCCACCAGGGAAATAGTTTATTGCTGTCCTTGTAATTTAGCAAGTAGCTTCTAAATTGCGTAAATGGAACCATCCATTTTCTGCTGCCAGAGAGCACCACATGCCTGGAATCATGGATTCCTTGCAAGGTGCCAAGAAACTAGTAACACATGCTGCGAACTCCCCTGCAGGTCCATCAATACAGGTCTGCCAAAGACAAGGACCTACACGGAGGAGGATGATTTGGAGACACTCAGATGAAGGAGCGTTTACAACAATTTCTATAATCTTTACTTTTTTTCCCTCTGCATCACTTCCAGATACTTCAGAGAGTATTGGTGTCAACTGGAGTTGACCTAAAATTAATTATTCAGAAATTTGATCATATACATATCAATTTATGTTTTGTCATGTGTTGCGTCATTATACAAAGTAAAAGCGTGGCGTGGAATCACTGAAACAATCTGTCAGTGAATGTTTCATTCCATTTCTATGGTACTGTCTATACAGTTCTCGTAGAAACAGAGAGGGAGTTATTTTGAGACATTCCCGAAACTGAAATGACTCCAAAGTCTTAGTACAAACAGTATTAAACAAAGGTGTAGAGTCTTCTCCCTGCAGATGTGTCGGGGTTCTTTTCTCATTAATTCTCCTAGAGTAAATATGGTAGCTTGTAAAACATTGGCAACAAGTGTGAGCCTGTAGCCAACATATTTTATGTGTTACATTACAAAGTTGGAATACTCCTCTGTGCTAGGAAGATAGAATTCAGTAGAGCTTGGGAACTGTGGCTCTAGAATACGCTTTATCTTCACAGTGGAATCAGTTCTACTTTCAGTCAAAACCCAAGAAAAAAAAAGGCCATTATTGATATTTCTTCTTGAGGTGGTGAACTTCCTAACTTCATTACTACATTTTTTTCAGTCATTCTTTGCATGTTTGCATGGTCATTAGTTAAGTCCATAAGAAAAATGGCAAGTGGAAATCATTATACCAAAAATTGTGAAGAAGAGTGAATTCATTCAAAGCAAGATGTTTCCTAAAATAGCCCACAACCTGTTATTTGTGGAAACTATGATACTGTTAGGAAAGCTCACTAATGCATGGAACAGCTTATCATTCAATTCACCACACACTGAAAAAAACCCACGCATTCTTATTTATTATTCTTCTTGACGTAAACTGTTTGCTTCACAGAAGACATAGGAAAATGTGCAATTTATTTGTGGGCTTTTCAGCCTGTGCTTCAGGTGTATCACAGTAATAGTGGCAAAAACAGAGGCTGCAGTTAATGCATCCCGGTATAAACAAATGCGCGTGTGATTCTTCGTGGTAGTATTGAGGAATGCAGTCTGACACTGCTGTCGCTCCCTTCATGCTTAGTCATATATGCTGAAGTTTCTGATCAAAACTTGTCTCCAAACCACCAGTTGCATACTCCTTGGTAGCATCTTTTGGATGCATACGTGTGCCATAACAGTGTGCAGATGGATGTTGGTGTATGCCAGATAACCATAGATGTCTGGACAATTGTATTTCAGTTTTGCTTTATCTATAAGTGCAAGTGTGTGTTGGGTTTTTGTGCCAAGCCAGAATTGTCCATTTATCCTCTAGCCAGATCTGCAGGAATGGAAAAGCTGAAATTCTCTTTCAGACAGATTTGATGAGGTTATACTGGGTGTGGCACATGGAGAGACCAGATCCTCCATGGGCAGAGGTGAACCTGATCAATGTGCACATGCCAAATTTACTCACAGTAATTTGTGTTACTTCTTTGAGGTCTTCTATACGTAAATTTCTTCTTAAGATACAGTCTGACCCTGAGTAATGTCCACAGAAATTGTGGAAGTAAAACAAGGGTTTATGTCCAGACAGAGACGGATAGAGCAGCTGAGCAGTGTCTGCCCATCAGATCTTTAACACCTCATGGCACACCCAGGTTACAGCACGGAGCCACCATAGCATCACCTGTTCAGTTTCCCATCCACAAGTCCTAGGCTCAACTCTGTTGCAGTAAACAGTATGGGAGCTGGCTTTTTAAATATACCCACTACTGAAATTCCTGTGTATTGAGGTTTTTCTAATAGCCTTGATCAGCAAGCAGTTCCCTTTCCTACTTCATAATTAGCATCTACATTATGTCAATTAGCTCAAATTTTTAATAAGGCTTCAAAGCATCTAAGTCTGGAGCGTGCATCAAAGAAATGTATAAATATTTTAAAGGGTGGCATGTATAAAACATTATGTGCACATAAAGAATATACTAAAAGTGTATTACTTCTGATAATGTCTTGAGTTAAATATTCTGAGATCAACATACCTGCCGTATAAAATTATTTGGTTCATGGAATTTAAGTACTGAAACCCATCAAAACATTTTAAATTTCTGATTTTTAAATCCTAGCCAGGTTAGGTGCTTGGATGTATATACAAATATGTTAATATGGTTTATATGAATGCAGGCAGTTGCCAAAATCCACTGTAAAACTAAAATCTTCTTTAGTAAACAAATGAAAGACCAGCTTTTTTATAAATATCTTTACACTTTTTTGCTAAACTTATTCTTAAAAAATAGTCATTTGTGCAGAAAAATGAAATGTAGTGATACCGTAGAAACAGAGAAAGGTCACGAAAAATACAATGAAATTGAGACTTTCAAGTGGGTTATCTTACCTTTCTGTCTTCTGAAGCTACACCAATGTCATGTAAGTCTAAACTTTGTTTAATCACCCTGTTCAGGTGTATACTTGCATTTGCCAAGCAGGATGACTTTTTCATCTGATTTAAGCCAGCATATTGGATCAATGCAGTTAATGTTTTACATCAGTGGAGAATGATGTTTGCACTATGCAGCTGGCATGCTAAAAGAAAAAACACAGGACTTTCTTCAACTCTGTGCCTTCCTTCCACAGTGAGAAGTAGAAATGTAGGGTACATCTGCCTTAAGACTGTCATAGCTGGAAGTGTGGTGTGCAAGAATTACTTGAAACAGATGTGTTTCGAGTCATGTAATACACAACAAGGGTTCATGGACACTTGCTCTTCACCTATCAAATGTTATCATGCTTCCATAATGGAATGAAGCCAACAGCATTCTTGCAGACCCCCCCGGGGCTTGTGTTTTTACTTCACACAGTAATAGATGAAAAACAAGCAATGCAAACTGTTGGTATGATTATCCAAAGCTCATGTTCTCTTCCTCCTTATTGTCCTTCAATAATTTCTTCATCTCTTTCTATTGATCTAGAGAGGGGAAGCTTAGTACTGTGCCAAAGTCACCTGTTCCTTGGGGAAAGAATAAATCCCAGAAAAAGAAGGGGAAGAAAAAAAAGCCCTGAAGATTGACTGGGGGCCCTGGCAGATTCCTTCTTACACCAGAGCATCATTTAAGTCTATGTTCTTCCATCTACCTTGTTTGCAGTAAATAGCTGCCCATTATGTCAGGTCAGGCAAGCGCTGTGGCGTCACAGCCCAGCAGCCGTGATCAGCTTGCCAAGCTGCAGGACAGCCCCCAGGGAGCAGGCGCATGTGTCAGGCTCTCGAGCTGTCAAGGCTCAAAGCGACAGTTTATCTGGAGACTTTAAAACATCCCTGCAAAGTTTCCCCCTCCTTCCCTTCCCCCCGCCTCTTGTTGACAATCCGCTTGAAAGAAGACAGATGCTGGAGTAGTTTTCTTTAGACTTGTGTAATTCCACAAGGCCCAATGCACCAAATGCAATTCCACCCATCTTTTAAGAGGCCAAGTTGGGGAGGCAGGCATGTTGTTGCAGGGAGGACAAGGGGTCCTTTATGCTAACACAAATATTTCCAGATGAATTTGATGCTGTCAGTGTGCCTTCCTTATGTTCTCTGCTATGTTCTCTGCCCACAATAAACAAACTACTTTGCAGGTTCCTAGAGAAACCAAGGAATTGTGTCTGGGGTCACATTTTTCAAGACACTTTTCAACTGTATTTAATTGAATATTTTATAATCTTTTAAAAGAGCACAGACTTACTAATATGACACATATTATCTCCTTGCATTGCTTTAGACTTTGAACAAAATAGGGTTCTCTGTAGATTTGCTTGCATGAAAATAAGATTTATCTTGTAAACAGAACTACATGACTTATGAGGACATATCTTAAAATGCCAGTTTTATGTCACTTCCAGCTTTGCAGGTTGATTCTATTCATGGAGCAAACCCAGAGCCATTTGTCTCAGATATTATGTCCAATAGAGCATGTTTTTAAAATATAACCTCTAAAAAACCCATAAATTATGACGTACTCTCTGTGTAGCTTATTATCCTGCAATCACAAGGAAGCACACTTTCACTCAGGACCAACCTTTTTCTGATCCTGAGTGACTTTTGCCACAAATGACAGATAATTTCTGTATTCATTTCCTAAATTGCACCTGCACCAGGAGAAAGGAAGCATATCCTTTCAAGACATCATCTCTCTTTCTGCTGTTCTTACTTTCTCTCTTTTACAAATGTATCCCAGGCACTCAGTAATAGAAACTCTTCCTTTGCGATGATCCTGCCCTGGCCCCTCGCCATAGGAAAAAGAAAGTGATAAAAGAAGTAAGGAAGAGCAGAAATTTTCCTGCCTCACCAACACTTTTGCCATGCCTGATCTCCTCCAATAATTGCCTTTCTGCATCAGAAGTTACAAAATTTAGAAGAGTTTGCAATGGGGAGAGGCAGATTTTAAAGCACTGAGTTGACAGAAAAGGGCATCAAATTTATTCTTATGCTTTCTTTATTCTTCAAACAAGTCAAGGAGGGCCCTTCAGCCGTCTGCATACACAAGTAATCAAATACTTTGGAGTTCATATGTGTATCCTCAAGCTGGGCTGCCCGGCATTCCCCCTCCTCTGTATGGTTTCCAACATGCCCAGAACAGAACTCATCCTCGCTTTGAGAGGTAACCAGACGGGTTTGGAGTTATCATCACAGCTCTCCGGTTGTTCTGCTTGATTTGCACCTTCCAAAAGCATGTCTGCAAAGCCTCTTCTCACAGAAGCCATCTGGCTAACCAGCAAACTGCATTATAGCATCCATCCATCCTTTGGTATCTGTTTCTTCAAAAGTGGAGTGCTCACAGTAAGCACATTTGCAAAAGACATCAGCTAAGGACCGAACCTATACTTAGATGCTCATCGCTAAATATCTTTAGGTGGTCATGGTATTATCAACTGATTCTTATTATTTAATTCTGATTTCTACACAAATTCAGATAAATGAACTATATACTGACCCTCATAGCACCAGCAATGGCATTAAGTCTTTTTCTCTGGTCTAGACATTTTCCTGTGCTTGTTCCAGATTTCTGAAACATCTTATGTTAGATATTGCATCCAAACCTGAATTAACAAGTCAGTTACTGCCAATAGGGCACACTGAATCTTATCCAGATACATCACAGAATGATTTAGAGTAGCACTGAACTTTATACACATGGCCTGCTGAACTCAGCACGCACAGCTAGAAATGAAGAGAAGGAAGTTCTGTCACTATGGGACAAATGATTTTTCTTTTCCCATACTATGAGCAGACTGTTAAGGTTATTTTTGGTTAAAAAAATTGTCATATTTATTTCCTTATTGCTCTGCAAATCAAATCCTTTAGTGTCTCCCACTCTTTTGCTCAGCTGCAGACCATCCAGTGGATGAGCACGATGGGATCTTTCAGGTCTGTAAACTAAGCTTGGATATCATGGTTCAGAGATGTCACAATATAAGGTCTCTGAGTTAGTTTCTACAATTAAAAAAAAGAAAATTGAGCTTCTCCACCAGTATAATTTTATTAGCAGTCCAAGTACATACAGTAACTTTTAGGCTCCTCAAGCCTATGCTTAGCACAGCCCAGGCTCAGACAAGTCATGAAGAGAAGATTCGAAGTTACCTGTGGGTATAGGATACCAGATCATGCTCTGTGCTGCTTGAGCAGCCTCATTCCTCTGTGGAACTACTTCACAAGAACAGCATAAGCTGGCTTTCCAGGACTAAACCTACACTATCTTCAGCCCCAGCCACTTCCTCTCTTATCTGTCCTGCTTCATAACGAAGTGTCAGTGACTGGTGTTCTTCCTGTTGGTTGAATCCAGGATCCTTAATCTTTTCTTCCATTGAATGACTGCACACTGTGTGAGGAAGACTGAAATAAATGAATTAAATATAATACTTATGTTAGAGTTTCTTTACATCCTTTGCAAAATCTGGTAAATGGCACAGAAATGTTCATGAGGCAATTAACCTTTTTGTAATGCAATAGAGGGTTTAAGAAAAGTATCCTAAGCATAGGGCTGTGCTCCAAATAAGAAAGAGAAAATAAAATATTGAACATGTTTTGTTTCTCTGTACTGAACAATAAAATGAACCTATGAAAAATATGTGATCATAATTCATATGAATGGTTGCACAATCTCGTGGTTAGCATAATTTGACTTTTGACGGTGTGATGCACCAATAAACACATAAATTTAACAAAGTTGAAAATCCGTAAAGTCTTCAATACAGAAACTGAGCAGATAGTAAAGATGATATTTTCTCCTTAAATGGCTTTCATATATGTCTCCATAGAAAGCAATGTTTGTTCATATCATATAGAAAAGCATAAGTTAGATTATAGAAAAGTACTACAGTGACTTATGAATGTATATTTTAAAATTATTTTTTCCTATTACATTGAAATCGATAGCCTCAATATACCAGGACTAACACAATTCCAAAATCACAGTTTTTCTCTCTCTTCTACATCCTTCAATAAATTGAAAAAGTTATTAGCTTAACAACTTTATGTGGCATTTGGATTTGTTTTTGACAGTGGGCTTTGAAGATTAACCTTGTTCACAGCAACTCATACCATGCGTTTTGAAAGAACTCTTCTATGCTGCTTGTGACCACTTAAAAAATACAATACCATTGACAAAAAGCCTTCCTGAACCTTGAAAAATGTTTTTTAAAAGATGTACTTAAACCTAAGTAGCAGAACTTATGAATTTGGCTTTCTCTATTAAAATTCAAGATTTCTCCTGGTAAGAGAATCCAAAATACCACTGTTAGGAGTCTGTTAGTGTTCTACCGGTTATATAGTGCAGTGAAAACTTGCTAAGCTATACTTTAAGAAATCAAGTCTCTATCCACTTCAGGAATCCTCAGAATTGTAAAAAGGGAGCACTTCAATTCATAAAAACCTGGCTGGATTGCTCAGAATGAAGTCTTTCAGTGATTTTTTTCCTGCTAAAATGCATCAGACTGAATAACTGAGCTGTTTTATTGCTATTTGAGGAAAATCTACCTGGTGATTAGAAAATGTCATTAAAAGCAAAATGATTGTCTGTAAAAGTCTTTCCCTGATAAAATGTGTTGACCTAAATGATATTCCTCAAAGGTAAGTCAGAGTGTTATGTGATGTTCTCCTATCGATTGTTGATTCTACGTGTACCTCTGGTAACATAAACCACAAAGAAATGTTTTGAAAGGAAAAAGAATGACCTTTAATATGTAGGCATTTTAATACTATATGATCATGAAATAAATAAGTATAAAACTGGGAGGGGAAAATCTTTTTGAAAAAGTGGATATTTTTATTTATTCAGGATTAAATCAGAGTTGTAATACAGCTGACATCTACACTGAAAGGTTTAACTTCAAGCCAGCCCTTCCTATTCATAAGTTAATATTGGAGAGGTAAAGAAAAGTGGCAATGTTTTGGACAGATAGCATGGAAGTCCCATCTGGGATGATAAATAAAATGTTGCATCATTGTCACTGTTAAGAAGCATAATTTCTACTGTGATTTTTTTTGCAATCCTTCTAGATGTATTTAAAAAAAGGAAAAAAGTTCTGGGTTTCTTTTGTTTGTGTGGTGTTTGATAAAATAGTGGTATTTTTTATTAGCCAAACCAACCCACATACTCTTAAAAGAAGAGGTTTTGTAGATGCTGTAACAGAAGAAGGAAATTTAATTACTTTTATGCAACTGAAATAACTTGAGGATCATGATTACTTCAAGCGTAATGTTTGAGCCATGTTACTGGAAAGCTTGTTACTAGCCATCTGTCAGACTGACTTATATATGCTCAGTTATGTACAAGCCTTACAGGGAGTACCACATGACTTATTCTTCATCAGTTTCTTTATGGTCTAAAGAGAGCTAAACAACCCATCCTAAGCCTCATGTATTCCAAATCCCAAGAGGAGGAAGGAGGGTAAGTGTGGATCTATAGAGGGTTATGACCTTTAAGAGAACTCCAATTACAGGTATGGTAGGTAATTTCTCTTGGATCTTTACACTCCTCAAGACTAAGTGGTTGCTATTCCTGTGTTCAAGATGTGGCTATATAAACTAACATATATCATGGAAGTGTACCTAAATATTTTAGCTGGAATATATTTTGGGCATGGTATTAATGAATCACAGTAACAGTTTAACACTGAAAATCAAACACAGCAGAGTGGAAATAAAAAGGCATTTATATTAGAAGGACTTTTTGTAACACAGTACAAATATCAATATATTCTGTTTAGACAGGTTATTCCATCTGTGTTTTGTATCTTGTTATGGCTAAATTACAGTAGTCATAAAACTGAATAAACTGAGATGAGTAACTAGTGTTACAAAGAACTAAATCTAATGACTGGAAACAAAGTCTTGACAAGGGTATGGAGTAGAGACTTAAATCTTCACCTTTCCTTCCAACAAGAAATAACTTTTTTTTTTCCTTAGAAATAAATATACTTAGTTATTTCCAAGTAGCTACATTCTTCTGCATTTTTACAATCCTAGCTAGAATTAGAAAAAAAGTACAGAAAAAGTAGCACTACACAATATTGTTAATCTGTTCTGGACAGGAAAGAAAGGAAAGAGGAGCAAGTAGGCACAGGCTTCCTAATATCTAGCCAGAGCTTTGTGGCTTCCTTACTGTGGCATCAAAGATATAAACAATTATACAGAGTTTCTGCCGTCCAAATTTTGGTAACAGAATTTTCTCACTTCTATAGTCATCACTTGTGTGAATTCACCCAGTATTTACCTTTGCTCCTTATCAGTATTTGAAGCCAGGGGGAAGATGTCACTCTGCGATGACCTGGAACAGTGTCTTTTCTGTTTGGGGCAAATTATTTCCAAACTTAGAAGCTACATGATGATCATTTATGTGATTCCAATTAGTGACAAAATATAATTGATTTCCCTGTGACTGAAGATTTGAATGTGCAGAGGTTGGAACTAAGGAAATATTGTACGACAGTGTGTTGCCGTCCAGTAACAGAAGAGGAGGGAAGGACCAGAAGGGCCCAGGGCAGAAGCTGGGGTGGACTCCTGTCTATCCAATAGACCTCTTTGTGCCACAAGTTGGGATTAAGCCAGTGCCAACTAGAACTCAGCAAGGCAAGTGCTTAGACAGAGGAGGAGGTGGGAAAGAGGTGTTCTCCTGGTCTGTTGGAGAAGATGGCTGGAAGGAAGGAGGAAGAACAAAAATGCCTGGCACAGGAGAGCACTGCAGAAAAAGAGTGGTGTTTTGATACTAGTCAGAAATTCTTCCAACATCTCCAGGGTGTTCTTGCATTGAAGACATGGATCATGCCGGCAATATGACACCTAGCCAACTCTCCTTCCAGTACTTCACCAGCTGTATGCCTGCTCTGTTGCAAGAGTGACCCCTCCAGATGGCGACCCAGGTCAGCTGACTTTCTATTTAGGCGCTCACTCAGCTGCAGGACTTGCCTGTTTTCTGCATAGCAGTAACACCTGCACATCTCCCACCCTTTGTCACATCCCAGCAGCCAGAGCTGCCTGAGCAAGAGGTCATTTGAGACTCTGCCTGCTGTGGAGGCTGTAGCAGCCACCTTCCAGCCACGCGGCCTGCATGCCACCCTCCCGTCCTTGTACCTTGCCCTCAGACATCTCTGCTGTTACTGGAGCAGCAGTTTTCCACAGAAGCAATTTAGGGGGCTGTTGCCAGGTGCAGTGGGGGTCACTATTTCAAGTGTTGACACAAGTTTTTATCATTTTCACCCTTTGGTTTATTTCTTAAGTTTTATCTTCCTTTTACGGTACCAGAAATGTTGTCACCTGTGCTTTCTCAACAGTACAGAGTATTTGCACTATAAGAACTACCCCTGCCTAGACCAGTTGCTTCTTTTTTAGTTTATTTGTGTTTTCTTACTTTTTTTCAACATTTTTATGGACCTTTGCTGATGTTATTTCCCTTTAATATTTGTGCTTTTTAAATTTATACTACCTTCTTTTTATTTATAGGATTGACTTAATTTACTTATCCAGTTTGCTCATGCAATCTGTTTGCTTTTGATTTCTATTCTTATCTCTCTTTGCATTTGATACCATTGTTTGCACAATTAATTCCAGCTAAATGTTTCTGCATCGCTGCACTGTTGGCACAAGCAGCCTGCCTTCCAGGCGAGAGGACAAAGGACTAGGGTAGCACTAAGATCTCTAAGAGTCTTTTGCCTTTCATACACAGTGACACTGGAATCGAGAGAATGTGATGGGGGGGCGGGTAGGGAATGACCAAAGAATAAGACAAGGGCAAATGGGAGATGGTGCTGTGGAAAACACTTGCAGAAAGAAAGATCTACAAACTTGGAAAACAGGACATGCCAAATATTTCAGGTGCCATACAAAACAGTTATTTAGATTTTTGTTACTCTCATAAGTAGCAAAAAAGAAAAATTGATCCTATCATTTCACTTTGAGTGGATAATCCCACCCTCTATTTGTAGAAAATAGCAAAAAAATTTATTTCATTGACTCAGACAGCAACTGAATGTAATCCAAAAATGTTTCTTCCTTCCCTTTGACCTGTTTTGTATATGAAAATCATTGTGAAGGGCCTGGAGGGAGAAGCCATTCAAGGAGTGGCTGAGGTCACTTGGTCTGTTCAGCCCGGAGAAGAGGAAACTGAGGAGAGACCTCAATGCAGTTTCAACTTCCTTGTGAGGGGAAGAGGAAGGGCAGGCACTGATCTCTGCTCTGAGGTGACCAGTGATAGGACCCAAAAGAGTGGCCTGAAGCTGTGTTAGGGGAGGTTTAGGTTGGATGTCAGGAAAAGATTCTTCAGCCAGAGGGTGGCTAGGCACTGAACAGGACCCCCAGGGAAATGGTCATAACATCAGCCTGACAGAGTTCAGGAAGGTTTTGGACAATGCTCTCGGGCACATGGTGTGATTTTCAGGACTAGCCTGTGTAGGCCTAGGAGTTGGACTTCGATGATTCTTGTGCGACCCTTCTAGCTCAGAATATTCTGTGATTCTATGATTTTATTTTCTTTTGTAATTATTGTAATTATCCCTTTCCCTTTCTGTCCTATTACTCTGTCTTTATCTCAACCCACAAGTTTTGCCTTTTCCCAGTTCTCTCCCCCATCCCTCTGGGGAGCAGTGAGTGAACAGCTCTGTAGCGCTAAGCTGCCTGCTGGGTTCAACCACAATGCTTGTAAATGACTTTCGAAGCAGGGGGCACACAGAGGTATTGCCACACAGCTGTCACCACTCCCCTAAATTCCACAGCTGGAGCTGTGGGACACACTGGTGTCATGCAGCTTCCCACACTGCCTGCCACTGGGCATGGTCACATACCAGCCAGCATCTACCGTGGTCTGAACACACACACAGCACCTTTTATGACTGAAGCCCAGTACAGTCCACAGGAGAGCAACAGACACTAGCATCCTGTCTGTACCTCTAGCTCACTCTTTAGAGACCTTGCATGCAGGGTTCCTTGCTTTAGTACCTGCATCACGTCAAGCCTGTGAATTGCAAACCAGCAATGTATTCTCACAGGCTGCTATGGGGACCGATAACCTTGCTGCTCCAAACAGGTCAGGAGGAAAGCTGGAGCTGTTGGAAGCAGTTGACAAAAGACTAGGATGGCTTGTTTTTCCTTGCAGGTAAGGGAAGGGTGTATCCAGTCACTGATGCAATAAACAAAGGCCTGTCGATGCCAAATGCTGCTAAAAGCAGCTCTCTTCTCTCTTGTGAGAGAATTTTAGTTCTCACATGAGTTACCAGCAATAGTCTCAAAACTAAAGAATACTTGTGACCTTGCTAAGAAATTGTTTATGATAAAGTAGGACCAATGTTTTAGGAAGTATGTTTTTAGAATATAGCCTATCACACCAAGGAGGTGGATGCGTGTGTGGCCAATTGTCTGTGAGAGAAAAAGGTACAAAAGAACTTGTAATTAATTAAATAAATCACTTCTTCCTCACTTCTACTCCACTTCTGCACTACTTCACAATGACTTTACCATAAAGCACTTCACTATTCTGCTAGATCAAGAGTGCTGCCTGATTCTCTCCTCTCTCTTTCTCTTTGGAACCGTGGGCTACGCCTAGAAAGGCCAAGCTCAGAAGAAAACCCAGGGAATACTATCTCTCTGTCAGTAAACATGAGCACCTTTTCATGATCCTCCCCACTTAGTTGCCTGCTGAAGGTGGAGATGCTTGCAATCCTCTGGCAGCAGCATTGTGAGCAGAATACAAACACAGACTGAGAAAAAACATACCTGATCAAATAACTCCCCAGAGAGCAAATAGGCTCCAAGCAGGCCAGAGTACAGGGCTATGAGCAAGGGGGTACACCAACCAGCCAGACCACTTTCCACAGCTGCTTCCTCAGGGAATGTTCAACAACAGCTTAAAAACACCTCTGTGCTTCTTCTAATTTCACAGAATCACAGAATGGTTTGGATGGAGGGTAGCTCTAGAGATCATCTTGTCCAGTTCCCCTGCTGAAGCAGGTTCACCTAGAGCACATGGCACAGGATTGTGTCCAGATGGCTTTTGAAAATCTCCAGAGAAGGAGATTCCACCACCTCTCCTAACAGCCAGTTTCAGTGCTCTCCTACGCTCACAGTAAAGTTTAACCTCATATGCAGACAAAACTTCCTTTATTCCAGTTTGTGCCTGTTGACCCTTGTGCTGTCACTGGGCATCAGAGAGAACAGTCTGGATCCATCCTCTTGAAACTCACTTTTAAACTATTTCTAATAAATATTTATGTAAAATTAATAACATGTTTAAAGTAGGTGCCACAAACTAATAATTTAGCGAGAGTAAATACCTTTTCATGGACTAAGAATTCTGCCAAGTTAGAGTAAAGACTTGGCAGATTTGTGTGAGTGCTCTACAGTGTATGCATTCACACAAGATACTGTCACTGGAGCAATTTGATGCCTTTTTACAGCCAGCACAGCAGGTTTGTGCTCAGACTTAGCTAGTCAGTTACAGTGAACAAAGTTGTTGATGTTTGGAATTTGTACGTACAGAATTCAGAGATCTCTTGGTAAACATGGCTTCCTCCAACATTTTGTCCAAGTTCACCTTTTGCTTTTTCTAAGTTCCTTGTATTTGCATAATCTCAATTTTTTAAAATAAATAAAAATGTTAGCATGGATTAAAAGCTTATTTACCCATTCTTGATCTCTTAAGTAGCATCAGGGGTAATAACATTCCAAGGAAATAGACTAACATATGATGCTTATCAGATATATTGAGCTGTAGGATAGTTTCTAGATAAAGAGATTCTTTTTAAAAATGTTTTACAAATATACTGATCATCTTTTTTTCTTTCACATTGTGCGGCCTAGATATTTTTAAAATTTTTTCTTCACTTATCTACCAGGATTTCACACATTTTAAAATGTGGTACTTTCCTATGGAAGTGTTGAACATTTCTAATGATAGATGCTCCATTAGGCTTCCCTTTTGACCTCTGCTCTAATCTAAGAAGCAAGTTTCAGAGTTACTTCACACCAAATTAAACTGAGTCTCTCTAGTAAAATGAGTGGAGTTACAGAAATGTTTAATACAAAGGAATCTGTTTGCAGGTGGCTGTAAATATTTTTTTAGCTAATATATTAATTAGATTGTTTTCACACAAAAAGACTCAAGGTAGGGGCAGAGCAGACTGGTGGAAACCTGCTTGAGTACCATATTTTTCAGTCACAGCAGAGAACACAATCTCATGTTGGGTAATATTCTTTAAGCCTATAAGCCAGACAATGGTCTAGAGTCCATGCCTTGAAGAAGATAAACACAGTTTAGTGTTGTCATACAGATTTCTCATTCTCTCTCTCTCTACCCCCTCTGCCATTCTCTCTCTCCCTCTTTTTTTCCTTTTTCTTTTTTTTTTTTTTTTTAATTTTAACAAATGTTTGG
>WEIT01017151.1:1155-28554 GCA_013389985.1 Dryoscopus gambensis | reverse complement strand
GCAAGCTGGATCTCAGCTACAATCTCATTCATGAAGTCCTGATATTGGAGACTAGTAATTTCAAAACGAATAGCTTTGAATGCAAGGCTAACACTGACATAACTCAGTACCACTCCCACTCTTCCCTTCTTACAAAAAAGCCTAACGGCAGCTTAATTCAGTTTAAAAACTATGCACAAAGTATTAAATTTGCATCCATCACGTTTATAGTTCTAAAGTTAGGTCACAATTTTCACAAGAAAGATATACTACCAATAATACAATCCTTGTATTTAACATCTAGTGACAGCAAAGTTGAAAAACATGCTTTCTCCACCCTCTCTTAACTGAAGGTAAATATTTTCAAAGGAATGTAAAAAAAAAAATATCTCAAGTAGTAACTTTATTACAGCTTTCACTAGCTTATTAACTAATGCCAGATTTGAAGAGATAGTTTAACGCTGGTAACTACTCCACACAGAACAAACAGTGTAAAGTGATCCCTGCAACTCTGTTTATGAGTAAGTTATTTCATACCTGATTCATCATTGAAAGAGGTAAAGCTGATTAGCATTTGCACATTCACTTCACCACAGCCATTTACCAAAAGTCTGAAATCTTCTGCTGTCAAATCTTCTAATGAATTCTTTGGAAGTACATCCAGAAGCCCCTTCCTCATAGCCTGAAGTGAAAATCACAAAATGCACATTGTAACCCTGTAACATTTAAAATTGATTTAAAAGCATTACTGAAAAGTTTCATGTGAAATCCCCTTTAACTCAAGATTCATTATTCTCTAGCTGTTCTTTTCTTTCAAAGCTTTATCATCTGAGATGCAAATCTTCTGAAACAAAGAACTGCACCAATTGTTAAACCCTACTAACTACAGCAGAAGAAAGCAGTAATGGTTTGAGCTAGTATTTCACCAGGAGCAGAAGCACATGCAGTCTCTGATGCTAAAATGTTAAGTTATTTTGCTAAGCTGCGCTGAATGTGATGAGAATTTTTAAAAATGCATCTTGCATGTTACTTTTACTTTGCTTCCTCAGACACGTGTCGACTCTTCTTCAAAAATATTTCACACACACACACACACACACACGTATTCTATATAAATAAGTAACATCCTGAAAATATTGGAAATTCCATATTCAAGATGGAATACTATGAATCAATTTGCTCTAGAAAATTCCAAAATGAATACAAGTGTAAGGGTTTTCAACTCTTAAAATAAACAAGAGTCAAACTATTAATATGCACAGACATGGAGATCAAGTAGCTTAATTCCAGGAACATGTCCTTTCTGTGAGAATTTGGACCTCAACTGCACAGAGGTAATCTGCTAATCTCAGATGTGCAGCAAGAAACCACAATGAGCACAAGCCACAAAGCTGAGATGTAGCATCATATGACTGACTGGATCTTCATTAACTGTCTACAAAAATGTATTATTCTGTAAGTTTTATTTTACAAGGGCTTCAAAAAGAAAATAATTTTTAATATGGTTTTCTAGTCAATTTTTGTTTGCCACACTAGTAGAAGTTGTTTTATAACTGATTATTCCTTAGAACAAAGAGGCAGACAAATCAAAGGTAATAAATTATTAGAATGAAGTCGCTGCCAAATACGAAGCCAAAGTTCCAAAAGGATTTGTGCTATTTGAGCTCAAGAAATGAACATATATATTTAATCAATGAGACCCACTATAAAATAAATTATCTTTCATTCTATAAAATAAATCACTCAAAGTACTCAGTCTTCACAGTACTGCATAAACAGCTATACAATTACAAAAAAAAAATAGAAAATTAAATACTTTTAATCAAGCTGTCAAGACTTCAAAAGAAACCTGATTAACAATACCACAACAAGGAAAATAATTAACTGACTGAAATAGTACAGATTTTTTTTTTTCTTCTTTTTAAAAACACTCCACTGAAGACTTACATGTAGAGGCTGTTCTGCTACTACCAACATTCGGTGTTCTGCATATTTCCGGACATACTCATATACATTCTGAGGAGTGACTGGTATATTTACACCGTTGGAAATAAGTTCAACCTACGGCAAAGAAATAAGGAACATTTAAAAAGGGGAAGAAGAAAAGGAATAAAAGGAAATGAGATTATTACAACCACCTCAGTATGCTGCAGAGTGATTTACTGCTTAATATACCTCCAAAACCAAGCAAAATTTACTACTACGGGTGAGTTTTTAAAATTCCCTAGGATTGACTATGGTAGCCAGGCTCTATGGTAGGCTCTAGATCACTTTCAAGGAAAAAAATCCAGGCTTCAATGTCTAAGAACACTGCATTGAATCCAGGGAGAGTAAAATGTTTTATCTGCCATCTGAGAAGAGCACAGATTATGTGCACACTACATCCTGCATCAACTGTCCAACTCTGAAACTACAGAGCCACAGATTTAGCTGTGCTTACCTGCCCTCCACCCTCCTCCTTGCACAGGTCTATTGCAAAGGCTAAATCCATTGCTGCAAACACTGCATCAGCATCTGTGCTCTGGGAAGCGAGGATAAGTTGCCGAAGGCTTTCATACATAACCGGATCGAAAAAAGCAAAGTCATGCCAGTTCACCTATATAAAAAGGACAGAAGTTTGAAACATAGCAGATGTTTAAGAATGTATTCAAAATTACGTGATCCGTGCCAGGTCTATGCACTAGCAACAAAGGATACAAACACACGGAAATAAATGCAGTTAAACTCCTACTTTCAGTCAGCTTTAGAAGGTACATTAGAATACTGGAAGGAATACATATTCAACAAGAAAAACCTGAAGAGAAGAATTAGAAGGCAATCACTCTTGAAGGACACCAGGGGATATTTAAAGGTCATTTCTGCCATTAACCCTTTTTCATTAAAAATTATACTATGTTGGATAACTGATTATGTGATCAAAATTGAATTTAAGGAAAAACCAACAGTAGCAAACCATGGTTTAAGTTTGTTGCATCAGAAAGAACTTACAATGCCATTGACTAATGCATCAAAAGTGCAGTACATTATTTGTTTTTACTGAGCCAGGGTAGCATTTTTGGTCTAAAGTTGAGGTAATTATTGCTCTGAATTAAATTATACCTACACCTGAGACATAATTTTAATTACAAATCAATTCTATGAGCTCTCTCAAATATCCAGAAAAATGCTTTTCTGTAAGCTAAGAGACTATTGCCCTGCATTGTCTAACACTATCTTTCCTGAGTCTCAGGAAGAAAAAAAAAGCAGAGACAGTATGTGGTTTCTGAAGAGAGTTGAAGGCTTACCTATTACAAATTAGACATTACATCTTAGACAAATATGTGACTTCTAGTACAGCTACTCTGCTCAAAATGTAGGAAACGAAAAAATCAATAGTCCTCAAATTAAAGACATCCATACAACTCCAGTATCAACTTGGCTAGTTAATACATATGTGGTTAGGGAAAAAGAACAGTTTTATAGATGAGATTTTAAGTAATTACAGGAAATTAAAATGTTTATGTTCAACTTACCTTTCTGCCAAGTAGAACTTTGATTACGTGTCTATTTAACGTGATGGGACATAGTTCATTCTGCAACAAGCACAATCCTAGGATTCTGAAAGTATATGTTTGGAGTTTGTTTTGGTATAGCAGAAATTGCACTAGAGATCTTTCAGCAAATTCACATTAAAGAGTTCCAATATCCTAAGAATTAAGCTGGAGCTAGCTTTCCAACTTTATTGGTCATTAATGAAAATTGTAGATATACATAATTTAAAAAAAAAAAGGATAAAAAATTAAAATTTAACCGGAAAAGAAACCTCAAGTTGACATACGCAAATTCCCCACTATTTAGGTTCGGGGTGAGAAATAGAGACCATAAAAAAAAAAAAAGGTTTTTCCAGCTTGGATCAGTGGTACTTTCCCTGGTGCTGTGTATGAATGATTGTCTTTTACATTTTTTCAGACTAAGAAGTTAATGGTAGCATACCTGCCAATGTTTCGGAAACAATTCAGCCTTGCTTCTGTGTTTTTACCAGGTCTTGGTGTATAAAAACCTCGTTTTCCAGGTTGGTAGAAAAGTGGTGCATTATCATCCCCATCATCTGTATCATCTAATTCCATATCTACTACACTGCGGCTGGATCCATGTCGCTTTCTATTTTCCTGTTTTGAAAGTCAAAATAGCAATTAACACACTTATTCTAGTTACTGACACACTTAACTCTAGTTACTGACACACATCAACAAGCTACTTGCTACGAGACCCAAAGATTCAGGTTCCATCAGTTAAGAACTTCCATGATATTTCCCATTGATAACATTTTAAACTTTTGACTACTTACTGTTAATCCTTTCAAAAGAAAATAAATGATTAAGCAGAACTTTGTCTTGCTTAATAAAGAAAGCTTCCAATTGCTTCTGGTTTTAAAATTAACTGACACAACTGAATCTTACATAAATTTTGTGCAACAGGTCATTACCTGTACTTTATCTGAAGAGTCTAGCAATCCAAGATCCAATATACTGTCAGCACCGTTCTCCCTTGAGAAGGGAATAAAAAGGCAGATTTGATTTCACAATCACAGACTCACAGAATGACAGAACGGTTTGAGTTAGAAAGGGACCTTGAAGATCATCTAGTTCCAACCCCTTTGCTGTGGGCAGGGACACTTTCCTCGAGACCAAGTTGCTCAGAGCCCCATGCAACCTGGCTTTGAACACCTCCAGGGATCTGAGGTTTAAAACGTCTCTGGGTAACCAGTGCTTCATTATCCTCACAGTAAAGAATTTCTTCTTGATATCTAATCTAAACCTACTCTCTTTCAGTTTGAAGCCATTCCCCCTTGAACAGTCACTACATGTTCTTGTATAAAGTCCCTCTCCATCTTTTTGTAGGTTCCCTTCAGGGACTGGAAGGTCACAATTAGGTCACCCATAAGCTTTCTCTTTTTCAAGCGAACAATCCCCAATTCTCTCAGCCTTTCCTCATAAGACAGGTACTCCATTCCTTGGATCATCGTGGTGGCCTCCTCTGTACTTGCTCGATGTCCTTCCTGTGGTAGGGACCCCAGAGCTGGATGCAGCACTGCAGGTGGGGTCTCACCGGAGGGACAGAATCCTCTCCCTCAACCTGCTGGCCACGCTGTTTTTGATGCAGCCCAGGACACATCTGGCACACTGCCAGCTCATGTCTAGTTTCTCATCCACCAGCACCTATCAAGCTCTTCTCAGCAGGGCTGCTCTCAATAAGGAACTGTCATATTCTGAAACCAGTCATAATAGATTAAACCAAAGCCAAAAAGTCACTGTCCAAAGAAAAATATCCAGACTATCAAGAAATAAGCTGTATGTATTGGAGTTAGATGTAGAACAGTACAAGTGCTTTGCCACAAAATCAGTTCTCACTTCTTGATACGTTACCTGCCATGTGCAATAATGAGTTCCATTGCTTCATCAACTCTTGCTCTAAGGGAATCTTCACTAGCTAGTAACAGAAGCAGCTGAGCAGGAGACAATTCCAACAACATTCCTGTGATTTTACTTGCAAATGCCTGGGGATAAACGAGTGATAGGTCTTACTATTCTCCCCCGGTTCTCTCATTTTCAAATATGGTCTTACGGAAGTTTTGGTATTTTAAATAGAGAATGCATTACAAGATACCTCCTAAGCTAAACAACAAATTACAGAAATAAAATCTTAACAAAATAAAAAAGAAAATAAAATCAGTCTTACATGTTCAAATATTTTCAATTAGGTTTCAATTATTTCAATAATGGATGAGGAAATATATTTTTACATTACAAGATGTCAAGAACAATCATTAAGTGTACTAGAGAAGTCTTACTGGTTGCATTGCTTGCACTCGAGGGTAGAGCCGTTCTCCAAGGGCTTGTCTGTGTGCCGGGAGAGGGTCAGGGTCATCGCTAGGATTTCCTTCTGATGCTGGTCTAAAAGGCCTTGTGTCAATGGACAGTTGTCTCCTGAAGTCCCTTAAGACAATCAGAGCAGTTTGTACTCATTTCAGAGGAAAAATGCAAAAATCCTCTGGAACAATATCATTTGCACACAGATTCATATTAGCATTAGCTTTACTGCTGGAATAGTAGTGTTGCTCATAGCTGCTTGGAGAGAATGAATCAGAAAGAGAGAATCAAAATGAACCAGAGATTTTAGTATTACTTGTATTTTGGATACAGCAGGCAGACGTGCCACCAATGGCGTTGTTTTGAAACCATCTCACAATTTTATTCTAGTACACAAGTTTTTGTTATTGTTTTAGAAGAGACTGATGACCTGTGGTTGTGACATAACCTATTAATGCTAAAGTCAGCATGATAATTCTTTAAAGAATTAAAAGTAGAGACTGAATTTCAAGAAGTTACCCTGCAAATTGCTCCTGAAAGACTCCTTTAATTGGAGAAAGTAAAAGTGTCTTTCCTGACAATATCCAAGGCAATTATTCTATTTGACAAAATATCTTCAACAAGTTAAAGATTTATCACTTACCTATCCCTATCTCTCCGAGAACCAGTTCGCAAGCCACTACTTCTCCGCATTTCTCTCTCTCGCTCCCTTTCCCGATCTCTCTCTCCCCTATTTCGCAATCTCTGCATCAGACCTGAAGGGCAAAAAACCTCATAAACTTAAACATCTTTATATTTCTCTCTCCTACCTAAGTTTCAGTGTAAGGAAGACTAAGTTTTGGAAGAGTTTGAAAGACATCAATGAGACAGAACCACTTCACTTGAAGCAGTGACTGGGATCAGCCAAACTTAAGAAAAGACCCGAAGTGTTTGTACCAACTTAAAAATGCAAAATACTTTAAGATTTTATATATACTTTCGGAAACATTAAAACGTGTTTGTGGCAAGTCAGATGGAGCAGCCATGTTAAAATGTATAAGTACTTAATAACTAAAATCTTGACAATTATTACCTACTGGAGGGAAGGATGCTCAAAAAAGCTGAGCACATCTAAAGCAGACTCTCATTGCAAGAAAAGCAAGAGGTTCCTGTTTCTGAAAGTGTGGGGAGGACGGAGGAGAAAAGCCATTTCCTTGCTACAGAGAACTAGCACACAATTTTTACGGATTCTGTACTGAGCTAACAAGAGATGTCTCTGGTACTTCTATGTAATAAAAGCACCCAAGGCTTTTATGAATATTTTCTGTAGATTAACTGTTGTACATCACTTACTTGTATGGGTACCCTTGTTGGCATTCTGAATGCAATCTAGATTTGGCAGTTTCTCATTTGACAGAAAAGCCTGTGCAATAGCAGTATAAAAGCTTCGTGCTACACCGCTGCCTTCTCCAGGCTCATCCTTAAAAGTAACTTTCACTCTGTGTACAGCCATTGGAGTGGTAGCACACCTGCGACCAAAATGATTGTTGAGCTGCCTCATGGTCTGCTGAATTAGAAGATCTCTGTCTCGATCAACCTAGTAAAAAAAACAAAAAAAGTTTTTTCTTTACCAATTATCATACTGAGAGACTTTCAGCTTCACAACAAATTTATGAACACTGCTACACAGACTCAAAAAATACCAGTTAGACTGGGAAAAACTTCAGAGTAATTGCAACATAACTCAAAAAGTATGATTTAAGACACCTGCTTGCAGACTCTGAAATACAACTTCTCCTATCAAGTTACTGTAATAATTCAACTTTTAATGAGAATATATTCAGAAGATAAGCTAATATTTTTTACCTCCAATGTTAAATCCCTTGATTGCTGGTTTCTAAGTTTTTCCATCTCCCTGCGGAATTTCGATTCCTTTACTTCAAAGCCACCTAATTCAGTCAAGATCTAAAAATAATAAAAAAAACCAAACACAAACCCCAAAATCAGAATCATCAGGGAGAATCACAACTTGGTTGTAAGAGGAACTGTCCTTACACTGAGAAATACATACCGATCCAGGCTCTGCTCCAACATCTTCCATGAATACTCTACCAAACAACTCCAAAGAAAGGCGCCAACGTCCCAGCAACATGTCATGAGAAATAACCATGCCCATGAAGCTACACTGTGGCCTGACAGAAAGAAGAAAAAATGACAGATACATGGAATCAAGTTAAATTTCAGACACATTTTGTGCACTTTGGCTTTTTCTTACTCTCTGCCTTCAACTAAGTTTTTTATTCCTGATAAACAATGACACAGTACACTAAGTCTGTGGACAAAAGCACGTGAAGCTGCTTAGTTTCAGCTGAAACATGTCTTGCTTCCAAAGGGTAATTACTCCAAAAGCATGTAACTTTGCTGCTACATGGAATTCACCGTTACTCATCTCCCTTCAATCAAGACCCTAATTTCTTTTAAAAAAACTGTAATTTCAAGTGAGGGCAGTTCAGTCCCTAAAACGCATAAAGTGTGGGCAGTACCACCAGACACAGATGGCAAGTTGTCAATTCTAATTGCTCAACTTGGCTACCCAGGACATCACAGTAGGTCTGCAGCAGGAAGTCGTGGAGTAAAGGAATGTGTCTTCAGTTTGCACAGACCTCTTAGAAAACGGTTTAACTATTCGCTTTAGAAGATACTAATCACAAACTGCAAATGCAAAATAAATTAAGCTACTCATTTTAATTTAAAAAAAACTTTCCAGAGTCCCAAATAGCCATTCATCAGATCAGTAATATTTCAAAGAGTACTTTTTAACTCAGCTACCTGAAAGATGTGAGAGGTGGCCCTTCACTTTCTGTCAATCCTATCTCTGCCAACAAGCTGCTTTTCAGTTGTGCTGCAAGATCGTGAGCTGAAGGCCCTGGTTTTGAACTCTCAGATTCTTCTGTAGGCACATTTTGCTCTTCCCCTTCCTTCTTTTGCCGATTTTGCATGCTCATAACATTTTTTAAGTTGGCTGCATAAGACATTTTAGTTGGAAGAACCTAAAGGAGAAGTAAAATTTAATTGCACTTTCAAAGCAGCCTAGAAGGCTTTTTCAGCACATATATTCATAGATGTATATTTTAAATCACACAGAAGTGAACACTGTTACTGACCTGTTAAAACACAGTGACCTCAATTATTTCAATAAATTAAAAAAAAAAAAATTCCCCACTGCATGTTTGCATTTCATATGCTTTCCAATTAATGTTCAGGCTGAAGGCAAGTCAAATCTACTGGATTATAGAAAGATTTAAGTCTTTTTATCAAAAATAATTGTATAATTAGCATTCCAAAATTAACTCAGGATTGTACTGCTGCATTTAAAAAAATTACCTGAAAGGTGCTATAAATCGATGAAGTTCCTGCATAAAGCATACTTTTCATAAAGATTTCAAGTTTTCACAGGCACTGGGCTTTTAAATTATCATTCTAAAAGTTACAAAAATTCTCTCCGAAAACTTTAAAGTGTCTTTTTAAGGAATGAAGTTTCTAGTTTAAATCCATTTTGTTTAAAATAATAAAAGCTTTACATTTACCTCAAGGCAGTTTCTATCCACTGTAACTTCCATTAAGCACTTCCCACTGTTGGCAGAAGATGAGTAGAGACCCTGACTGGGTCGGCCGAACAGATCTTCTTTGCGAGCATTTGGCTGAAAAGTAACAAAAGCGTTCTGGGTCAATAATATACTTCGGTGAGGAATGAAAAAGCAAACTGCAGTTTTCTTCCAAAACACCATCTCTGATGTCACCTGTAACAGATGTGGCTGGTCTGCCAAGGGGATGGCCTCTGCCAGAGGAACTTCAAAAGGATTGGGTGGAATGCAGCCAAGGAATGTCATAGAGTCCGACCGTCTGAAAAATGGATGGTTTTGGCCAGTTTCTGCTGGGAGGGTGTCATCATCTTTGTCGTTGAGTGTAGCACCTAAATATCAGAGAAGATTTCACATCAGTTTTCTCAGTTATAAAAGCAAAGGATATAAAATGCCAAAAATTAATATCCTTCCCTCTTAGCTATCTGACTAGAGGAGAATCTCTACAAATTTAACACTTCTACAGATGTTCATCCTTCTACATCTAAGGATGCTTCCTTAAATGCTGTATCTTTATAATTTGCTTAGTTATCACTTTTATTCTTTTTACTATACATAGCTTTACTGAACAGACACTCCTACACTGTATGTAGGAGTATACATTTTATCATTTTCAGCACAGTTTCATCAGATCAAAAAAATCAGTTTAACTCTGATTCAAATTTTAATGCAGAATGCTAAGTAAGGGCAGAAATGCTGTGGTTTAGTGAGAAAAGAGATGAAAAGATGGCCCTGAAATGAGAGGCAATGAAGCAGGCAATGGCAGAAGAAACTTGGTAAAGTAACAATGCTAAAAAGATCTTATTAAAACTCAACTTTACATATACAAGTAGCAAAATTTATTCAAAATCTCAGCTAGCTAAAGGGAAAAAACACTAAGAAAGTCTGGTATTTTGCTATGTCAATTTTTGCATACTAACTTTGATTGGTATCATCATCATTTTCGTGTTCTGAATCTTCGTTGTCAAGGCCCAGTTCCAAAAGCTCCCGAGTTCTTAAAAACCAAAAATCAAAACAACAACAACAGAAAAGAAAAGAAAAAAGACTCCATCATCTTGAAGAAATTATTAGGCAAAACATCTACATCTGTAGCATAGTCAGGAGCGTACTTAAGAGTTATTCATAAAAAAACCAAACTCACTCTAAAACTGAAGCACCGTAGAGAACTTCTCATTACATACTCACTACATCACACACAGTTACCCTTAGAGCCATATGGCCACCTACCAGTTTTGATCTTAAAAGTTACAGATTTGGGCAGTGATGGGTATGCTTGGTTTTATATCAATATAAAAATCTTAGGAACCCTGCATTAGTGAAGAAATATGCAAGTGAATCCTATTCCAAAATTTAAAAATAATCTCACTGATGACATTTCAGAAGGTAAGTCTGCAAGCCGCACATTAAAAAATTTGATTTCACTGTATTATAAAAAGAGTCAAGAACTTTGATTAGTATTAATTTCTGGCAGTTTATGCATTGTGAAATGTGTTCTAAAACTGGATGAAGACTGATAAAAGTTCACTTCACGCAGACTACTAATATATCATCTAACAGAAGCAACTGTTTGAACCACTCACTTTTACTTGAAAAGGTCTAGGCCTTCATAGTTTTACAAGCATTTCATGCAAATTTCGCAATTCTTTGATGAACAGTTATTTGACAGATTTCAGTATGTGAATTTGTTTCAGGAAAAGCAGCTTCTGGAAGTATGTTACTGCCTGGAAAAGGGTTAAAGCTGTGGCTATAACTACTCAAGTCAGACAGTACAAAAACTTGATTACTGTATTCTATCATTCCTTCTTGTGAGGAAGCTACTGTTGATAATATCCCCCTCCGGTACATTTTTGAGGTCATAACAAACCTTACATTACCAAGATAAATAGAACATAGTATTGCAACTAAAGTAGCAGTCCAATATATATCTAAAATATCAGTATCTCATATTTTACAGTTACTAAATTTCTAGAGAAAATCAAACTTTAAGTTTGACCTGCAGAATTGAAAATTAGAAGCAGAAAGGGGCAAAGATCTGCATTTAACTATTGACTAGGACTGCTTGGGTACATTACCTAAAAACCTAGCAAGAAATCAGAACAGATGGTATAGACTACCAGCTTGTGGACATTCCTATGATCATTAATTGCCATTTGAAATAAAAAAATATAAAAAGAAATCTTAAAACATCTTAAAAATTAATAAATATACCTCATAAAATGCTATCATTGAAGTAGCAGTTTTTCAACTCAAGGACATTTTCAACTATTGATTTCCCTACTGTGCTTTAAGTATCAGCTAAGTCTCAAATGCACACAACCAAATGGAAAACAAAACCACATAGCCCATTATATCAGACGCTGACATTTTCTCCAATGTCATCTATACCATGTTTGACAGATATTTAAGTAAGTTGTTACCATGTTAAATGTATGTCTCATGTCACTAGCTAAGAAATTGTCCTGAGTATGTATTTTAGAGGCAATGCTATGGAGTTAAAAATCCAACTCAACTTTCAACAGTAAGGAAACATTCTAGAGCAATCAGCATAAAAAGAAGTGAACAGCATACTGCAACAGGCTTACCAAACACAGGTACATTATACAGCATTATAGAAATTCTTTTTATAATATGAGTGTTATTACACACCCCTCCACAGACACACAGATTAATTCAAGTATTTCTATTAAGTTATTGAGGAACAATGCCAATGACTGAAACAAAAGGGCTTACGCCACTTCTGCTTAAGTTTTGTTTCTGAGAGTCAACCTCAATACCTTTTCCTTTCCAGTTGAGGAGTATCCAATGTTGTCTGTTGATTCATTGCTTTAATCCAATAAATAAGGGCTTGAAAAACATATGCTACATGCTTTAGTGAGCAGACATCTAGAACAGGAAGAACATCCGAGTGCTCATCGTTGTGAGAACGCATCAAGGACAGTGCGTAGTTCAGGAAATCACCACGTGCTGACATCATTCCCTGACGGGCACTGAGTAAAGTAGCACGTCTAGTGAAGGAAAAGGATTGAATACAGAGTCATCAGGCATCACAGGACAACATACACTTTATGTATAGGCTTTATATTTGAAATTTGGATGTAAAATCTCAGTGAACTCCACACAAAAATAGTGATTGTAAGCTACAAGCATAGAACAAGCAGTTCAGATGCACTACATTGTAAATACTTAATACTCAAGATGACTCTAGTACATCAGAATAAACCAAACAGTAGCAACAACACAGGAAGCCAACTTAAATCAAAACAGTAACTACATTCCAGCGCTACAACATTAGATTCTTAAGCTGTCTGTGAGTAAGATTTGACTGTAAAACTGAAAATTCATATTGCATGCAGTAATCAAACTATTTTCATACCTTCTTCCTTCAAGTGTTCTTAAGCTGGCTTCCTCACGGGCTGTCATCCTTTCCCTTCTAGCTGAATTCTGAGAAGCATGGAGGGGATGATTTGGATGCCCAGGATCACCAGCAGATGATAATGCTGAACCATAACGCAGCTGAGCTTCAGTAGAGTCCATGATACTGACCATCCAATTCCAAGTAGGAATAAGCTTTTCTTCCACGTAATTCTACAGAAAATGAGATTTAATTAGTTTTGCAAACAATAGAACTAGATGATAAGAATGAAATCTTAACATAAGCCTCCACCTGATTCCCTACAAAGAGGCTGTAAAATCACGTTCAAGAATGACCAATGATCAGTTTCTCAAAGCCCTGTTGAGACTGCTGATTTACTGTGGTGGTATGCAGCTCCCCATCACTTAACACTTTGATATCTATAAAGCATTCTCACCATCTCTCTCTCTTTTGGGCATCTCTTCTAATCCTCCCCTTACAACCACTCAGCATCTCCCAGGTGTGCACAATTTTAGCTTAATCCCTGACTTTCTATTAGCTTTAACAGCCCTCATCCTGCCAGATCTTTCACCATTCTTCACCCTTTGCAAATTACTCAGTGAAGACAACAAAGTTAAGACCTGCACAGAGAACTATGTCTGCACGCCTCCTGTACTCATCTTTGCTTCCCCTGTTGCCACTACTGGCTCTGCAGCCTGCTTTTCCTGCCAACTGCTAACTCCATTGACCTCTTGGATTTTTTTATCCAACATCAGTCTGCTTTCTTCATTCCCCTACATTCTGGTTTTCAAAAACATCCCTCACACTTCTGATGCACTAAACAAACAAAATGCTGTCTCAATCCCATTTCTGTGTCCAAACAAAACCTCCGCTGTTCAGCTTTCATGTGCTAATACAAACCTCTACAAACCTCTTGCTGCCTCAGCTGGACAATCTCCTGTTCACTTTTCCTGTTAAGAATCTCCTGAACAGAAAATTATTTTAGCCTCCTCCATAATAAAACTACACTCTCTTATTTCTTTCCCTCTGTATTAACCCCAGTGTTTGATCCCAAAATATCTTTCTAACCCTCCTCTCACAAATCAGAAGTCTTTTCCTTCCATCACACTGTGAAAACAGAGCCATACAAATATCATGTGGCTCAATTACAAGTAAGTATATTGTCATCAGGTTTTCACATCCCTGCACAGCACTACTAACAGAAATTTAGACTAGCCAATATGCAGAGGCCACTTTCAATCTCAACAATTCTGTAATTTTACCTAAAAAACCCCAGTTGTATTGAAATTATGTTTCTCTATGAAAATTTCCACGTTCTTACCTGCAAGTTAACTGCATCTTGATAAGTCAGCTTCACTGCAGCTGGAATCTGAGAGTATACCAAGTGATTGTATTTGGGAATCAGACCCATCAGATCAGATATCTGCCGTATCACAATACTGTATGCTCTTGCTAAGCTGCTTGCAGATGTTAAGTAGCTGCTTGCATTGCTGGCCTCAAGTGCTGCAGCTGCTGCTGCAGCACTTGTACTGATGGTACCACTCCGACGTAGGTTTGAGGGATCAATATAAATCAAGCCCGCTGAACTTGCTAAACATAAAAGAAGAGATGACATTAATGAACTCACTTAATCTTTACTATGTGGTTTGTGTATTGATTGATATCATGAAGATTTCCAGAAATAAACTTGTACTGACATCACAACTGTAACTAGCAAATAATTACTAACTACAGCAAGCATACTCAGATCTTAACTGCAACAGATCTTTTCCTTTTTTTTAAATTCAAAGCTAAAACTGGAACAGTCAAGATAGGTCAGCAGTATGACAAAGAGGTAAGATTTCATCCTTAAGAGAATAAACAAAAGCAGAGGAAGGAACAAAGCCAGAGCTAGCTGGCACTCTTGCATGCAATTCACTCAGACTTGCCTGCTGGGGTTGACGTACTAGAGGGAGCTGTGCTGGTAGTCCTCTGGTTTTGAGTATTGCGTACAGCCCATTGCATGGAACGCGGAGCCTGGGCAGCACCATTGGCATGGGAGCTATTCGTGGTTCGCTCCAGAGGCTCATCAAGCATGAAGGTCTCCTGCTCTATGTCATCACTTTGACTGCTGCTGCTATCAGAGTCACTGGAATCATTTGATTGAGAGTCATCTTCAGAAAAAAATGCTGGAACACTGCTAGCTCCTGTTGAGAAAAATAAGCAATAACTGAAAGCTCCACACCTGTGCAGGTATACATTTATCATGACAGCATAGCAGACTTCTTCCATGAGAAATTACGCTGTACTAAAAAGGTTCAGGTACCACTATTGAAAATGTTCAATAAAGTATCCATATAACATACTGCTAATTATCCACAGGCATAATGAAAAAGCAGTATGATTACTTACACTTCAAATATAAATTAAGGAGTAATCTGATTTAAAAATTCTTCACTGATTCTACTCCTAGGAAAAGAATTCTAAAAATTATGCTTCCAAATCAGACAGTAAAGCAGTTGCTCTCAAAAGCCTGTACAAAGATTGCTCAGGTTTTGTGTACTGATTTAAACCATAAACCATTGTTTTAAACTTCTACACTTAAGTGAGAACATTTCATTTCACTATGCAAGAGTGCAAGGTAATCTCTAACACCTGCAGATACTCCGTAAGAGCAAAATATATAGGTCACTTCTGAATGTATTTTCTTGTCCAGTCTACCTAGTAGCTTACTATTAGAGCAAAGGAAAAATGGGAAATCTGGGGAAGGAGAAGGGTACTTACACCTAGGATCTAAATTTAACCAGCTAGATTAAACCCAAAAAGATGTGGTGTACCTGCTTCTGACCCAGCAGTAGCTGCAGTGACAACACTTCTGCGCCCACTGGCATTGTCCTGGTTACTGTGGTTACTCTCACTGTCACTTTCTGTTTCAGCAGCAGCTAGCAAATCCAACTCCATATCACTGCCTGTAAAAACCATGGACAAAACATCTCAGGTTTAAAAGACAAAATTAGAATTACTCTAGTGACTCATGTAAGACACAAACTCCAGACCCTCCTACTACAGCAGAAGTTAATGGACATGCAGGGGAGTCATAAAAACAGTACAGACACCCAACAACACCTGGACCATGTTTTCTTATTTTCCAGCAATTAGCAACCTGCTCTCATTCTGCACTGTACACGTACATTCAACACACAGTGAAAATAAAGGCTTTTAGTATTCAGAATTAGTCATTCAAGCCAAAAGACTCCACAAGTCTTCATACACATGTATTAGGACAATTTACCATATGCTGTTTCAACTAGTATTTAATGAATACTTGAAAACCTAAAAAAAATCTAATTAAATATACAGGTTCTATTACAGTTTTAAGCTTTAAGAATGAAACATTTGAATATTCAGCAAATCAGTAAACAGATCTACTGTACTGTAAATGGATTGACGGGAAACACAAAGCACAGTCAGAAAGAGAAGATAACTTTTTTAAAAATCATATGTTTGGGCCATCTAATCCTAAACTAAGTAATACAAGACAAGTCACAATAATTTCAAACATTTTCATACAGAATTGATTAATTTTGTCTACAAAATATTGAACCATAATTTAGTACTTTGTGATTAGTTTGAGAACTAGCCTGCAAGGATTCAAATCGCTTTTGAGAACACATCTACCATCAGCAACATTTTACAGTAGCAAAAAAAAAAAAGGTAAAATACATTGTTAACCAAGAATATAATAACATTTAATACCTTTTGGACCTTAATATTTTCTCCTCAGAAAAAGTTCATGTACTTGTCTACTACAAGTTATCTACAATTTTGCACATCTCCTTCCATAAGATGAGCGGTCTGGAATCCTTGGGTTCTGTCTACTTGTGCAATCTCCCCCAAATCATTATCACTGGTGACTCCAAAGATGCAGAGTTTCTTTCTGATGCATAGTTTTCTCAAATGCAGGATGTACATTATACATACCATCCTCATCATGCTCATCATGCTGTCCTTCCGCTTCAGCATTTTCTTCACCATGTTCTTCTTGTTCATCATGATGGTCTTCTTCACCAGCCACCCCCTCAACCACCTCAACCTGGAAAGAGCATTGTAATATTATGCCAAACTCTCTTCAATATTAGAGAACCTATGCGTTTTCCAAAACAGAGTGCAAAGTTTCATTTAAAAAAACACTTCTTAGAAAGATGACTGCAAAATTGAACCAATGTTAACAAAAAATGAACGTATAGCCACCGCAGTTGTACGTCACTGTACAAGTTACAGTGTTGTAGGGGAAAAAAAATCACATGCACAAATAAAACAGCCTTGGACATTAGATTTTAATGCTGTAAGGATAAAGGATAAAACTGACTACAAAACCTAGAATTAGTTTCTAAGTACTGAAGGGGTATCATCTGCTGAAAGACCTTTCAGCTCTCTAACAGAACCTACATAATAAAAGCTATGTGCTGAAAGACCTTAAAACTTTTTTAACAGGGAAAATAGAATAGAAAACAACAATTACTAAGTTCTATTAAAAATGCTTATAGCACTGTAGGATTTAATGAAGTACTACTTAATATCTTTTTCAAATCAGAGGTCTTGATGCATGGATTTCAGGTTCAGATATTAAAGCATGGGCTAATGCATTAGGTGTGCCATACTGAGAAGAAAAAACAAGTACAAAAAAGAAAACTGACCTCTTCTACATCAGCTGAAACTATATCATCTTGTTCTTCATCCCTTCCACGAACTGGTTGTGACTGGCTGATTCGTCTTTGCTGAGGATTCCTTATTATGTAGGATGACTGAGATTGACTAGAACTTAAAAGAAAAATACATAAAAATAAATTCTCCAAAAAAGTAGATTTGGATCTCTGGATATCACTTAATGGAAAGCTAACAAAACCTCCAAAATAAAACCACCCTTAAGAAGTCTTCAAAAACAACAGATAGTAAGCTTTAACAAGTTTTACCTGCTAGACTGGTCAGATGATGGTCTGGGTGGCAGAGGCTCTACAGAAAACAGCTCTTCACTTCCCTGCATGGCATCTATACTAGTGCTAGCAAGGGTAAAGGGTGCTGTAGGACGTGCAATTCCCATCCTGACTGGAATAATTAGAGATTCTGCTACATTGCACAACTCTTCAACAGCATAGGGCAGTAATGCCTGGAATACACGTTTACATTTTCCAATTGGCTGTGGAATAAAATTGCTGGGGGAAAAATACAGAAAGAGAAATGTCAAATACAGCTTTTTTTCCCCAAAAACTTCATGGCAATATAAAGGGTTCTAATTTTTTTCTCAAAACATCATCTTTAACAGATATGTGCATTTGTGTGTATGGAAACAATATGCAGCTACTCAAGTCAGTGAAAAACATTTATCATTCAATAATTCAAGATTAAGGCTTGATATCTAAATCTACTACTGACAAATAACCATACACCGTAATTTTTATGTTAAACCTATTTCCAAAAACCCTAACACTGTAAACAGAAAGGTTTGGTATGAACGTGTAAATTAATAAGCACTGCATTAAGAAGTTACATGACGTACCAGCAACTATTGTGCAATCTTGAGATTTGCAGCTTTCTAAATTGGTCTGTCTACAGAACACAAAATAATTCAGATGTTTCTGCCTAGTTGATTTTTATCAACTCATTTTATAAGAGAAAAAATATTTTTAAATTAAGGAAAAAAGCCACCACAATCAACACACATCTTCACCACTTACTTTTTCTTTTTGGAGGAAGCCATCTCCACACTAAGAATGACAAACACTCTTGCCACAGAACGCAGGAATCTCATTGTAACAGCAATAGCTTCTTCTCTGCGTCCTGGTGTATACTTGTTCTGTAATTCCTTTACCAGAGTACCCAGCAAAGTATCTAACAGCTGAAGAAAGAGGTCATTACAACGTATTAGCTGTGTGTAACTTCAAAGCATGAAACAAGAGAGATAAGACTCAAAGGGAGATCACAGTCATAACCGTACAAATTCACAAAACCAAGACTAACTTACTCGTCTCCAAGCACATGCCCTGAGATATCTGATAATATCATATTATTCAGAAAACCTATGTGAAACATGGCTAAGAGTGCTTACCAAAATGTCTGCTGTACATTTGACAATAAGGCAGTGTGTGAAACAGTCCAAGCGAATAGTTCCACTTTGCTGATTAAGGTAAACTTGCTCTTCAGGTAGAAGATGACCTATCCTACTGCTTGCACTAAGACTTGGAAAAAACAAAAAGAAGGGAAATAAATTTATGTAAGTCAGCAGGTCTCAATATCAGATCAAACTTTATGTCGACAACTATTTGTAGATACACACGGGTCTTTATTTTCCTGGGAGCCAAACATGATCATGGACTTCAGTGCATTCCAGTCCTGTAAAACACGTTCCAGAGCTAGCTGGGCAAAACGAGGAGGTTCTAAATCATGATCAGGCATATCAGAATCTAAAAAGGAAAAAAAAAACAAAAAAAAAACAACCAAAAAAAGCCATCAACATAAGAAAGAGGTACTGAAATATGGAGTTTGCAATTAATTTCACTGCAACAGCTCTTACCTTCAGGATTTGCAGTTTTACGATTACGATCTTCCCTAATTCTAGGTGGTCTGTACTGGCAGTGTTCTACCGTTTGCCTGGCAACTGTCTGTACTAAAAACAACAGCAGATGTTCTCCTCTGTAATGAAAAAATTGTTAGTGGAAATATGATATACCACATATATTCACAAAAATAATTTTAAAAATTCTGCCTTAGTCCACGCTAATATAAACTTGCCTGCTATTTGGCATGGTAACAAGATTTGTGGTGGTGAGCAGGCGGTAAAGGAGATCAAGGCGAGCAGACTTTTGTCCAGCAATTAGTGTCTTACACTTGCACTTTTCCCAGCAATCACAGTAGGCTGTCGGGGAAGTTCGTTTGAGCCTTTAAGAAACAGGAAAGGTGAACTGCAACACTGTCCAGTAACATACCAAAATCCTTTCTACACAAGCTGAGGGTGTTAGTGTACACCCTTAGATTCCTTCTGGAGTTTTTTGTTTCTGATAGTAGCAAAATGCCAAAACCTAGCTTAAAAAAGAGAAATACATATTTTTAATGTGGCAGCACATGATGTTTGTCATCCATGTTTTCTGCACTCGTCTTAAGAGGGCAGTTTCACTACAGAGCTTTTCATACTGCCTCAGTAAAACTCATCCAAGATAATTTATTCTTCCCTAAAATAGCCTCCATCCAAGAAAGTTAAGCTGAAAATACTCGTGACATGCAGTAAAATCTCAGTAACTGTTACAGTGCTGAGAATATCTTTATAATTGTATTTGTTAGCTTATTATAGCTAGGATATGAATGCTGTAACTTTTATACCCTGTAACAGCAGCACAGAACACATGCAGCTTCAAAGCTTTGGGCCAGGTTGATCTGAGATTTTTTTGATTGTTTGCTCACTTTTCCCTTTGTTACAGTTGATTTTTAAAAGATGAAAACACTACATTTCTTTCAAAAAATTCACAAGAATGATCTGTCATCAGGATTCATAAAACTCTGGGGGGCACCCAAAATGAAAACACAGTATTAGTTAGATATAATGTTCTTACAATATTATGCTCTTTAAGAATTACTTGTTTACTCTAAATACTACGAAGTGAAAAATACAAAACCACTTCAGCTTACTCTTTTAATTCTGACCTATTAAATAAATCTTATAAAGTAGACACAAAACTATTTAATTAATCTTCTGTTCTTTAAGTGTGGAACACTTCAAGCAATGGAAAAATTTATTAAGTATCAGTAAACAGAAGAAACCACAAAATATGGATTGAATTGTAAGAAACAGAACACAACACTTACTTGCAGTCATGTCCTTTGTGACAGACCCTTGCACATTCTGTACAACAACAAAGTGATTCCAATAGGCCACATGTTCGGCATTCAAATATATCCTAAAAAGAAAAAAAAAAGAAAAAAAAAATTATGCATTGTTTTTTCCTTACAGTGCTTGCAATCTCACAGTAGTCCAGGTTACAATAAAACTGCACTTGTTTAAATTGATGCCTAAACTTAGAAGTAGGTCAGTTCTAGAAAGTGAAACTTAAGTTTTCAGTTAGAATATTCAGTGTTTTCAAAGAGCCCTGTCCATCAAAATCCTTGCCAAAGGTAGCCAGAGGGGAAAAGCCACACCCAGTAACAACCACTTTCTGAGGAATACAGTTAGCGCGGAGACTACAGAGCAGTTTGGGGAGGCAGTAACTACACTAGACTTAAAAGTTACAGTAATTTAAACAATGCAATTAATAATTTCAAAATCGGATTAGCAGACTAACACAATACATGGTTGAAATACATTCCTATTTGCTTTAAAAAAAAAAAAGGCTTACTTGGTTAATATGTTCTGCACCAGTCCAGGTAAAACTGCATGTATCATTACAACACAAAACATACAGAGGAGAGTCATCAGGATTTGTACCAGAAGGACAAACCATCCCCATAAACACATCATCTTCTTTTTCACTGGAAGTTGCTTCAGCTAAAATAATAGAATAAAAGTGTTAAAAACAAGTCCCAAAAAATATAAAACCCACCAAAAGAATCCATTCTTGGCAGATGCTTGCCATTACAAAATCTGATACAGAATTAGAAGTTTGAATAAAACCTGTTAGAGCTTTTTGAGAAAACTTTCTGCTTGTTCACATTATTTCTTATAGAAGCCACTGCAAATTCCTAACTGAAAAACACAACCACTATCTCTTCCCCAGTTTTAAATTAATTAATACTTTGATCAATTCACTGAATCACCATTTTGAAGGATTATGGACCATATTCTTAAAAGGAATATTCTTGTCCCACACAAAGTCCTACAGAACTGTGATGTGACAAGGTCTAATGTGTTCAAGTTTTTCCCTAAATTCAGTTTCACACATTTCTCCTAAAAAGTTAAATACCAACACTAAAACACTAAAAGAGAGTCACAAAATATTTGTTTGTATATAAGTCTTTTCAGGAACAAGATCTAGCTTGGCATAGCACTGTATTGCATCAGGTTCTTTTCAATTTCAAGAAAGAAGTTCTATGTGATACATTTTTGCTATCAAAAAATAATATCTTAATCCACTGTTATAAAGCAATGAAATGCCAAAAAGACTAAAGAACGCAAAAGCAATAATATTCATAGAAATCTATTGCAATATACAAACTTCAAAAGAGGAGGATGCTCCATAATAGTGAAATTTCCTAAACATGCAGCCATCTACAGTGTTAATAACAACTCTGCACACATGCCAAAGTTTAGAAGGAAACCACACACTAACAAGTACTAAAACTGTTGTACCTTTAGCAATTTTCTGGGCAGTTTCTAGAATTGTAATTGCAGCAGGATATGCTCGGCCACTAACTGCTGACATAAATGGTGTCATGCCTCTTGCATCCCTAGGCAAAAAAACCCCAGCAGACAAGTTAAAACACTGAATTTTTTCATTATAACAGGAGATGCTGGATGCAAATATATGAAAACTTAGCACTGCTGATCTTGTGCAAACAGAAAAACGACGGAGTGAATAAGCACCCTTATTTACTGTACTTCTGTGAAACAGACATGCATTTAAAGGATGGAAGGACAAAATACAGCTGTATTCTAACATCAGCAATTTTAACTAGCAGGCCTTTAAAAAGGCTTTTATGTTATTGATTTCAGGTAATAAAACATTACAAAGGATAGTGAGAACTCATATGAAAATCCTTACTTAGCTGACAGCAATTCTCGAAGATAAGGCTGTAGAACAACACTATCACACAGCAATTTCAGTATGAAATGAGCATTTGCCTTCCGATCCTTTGATTCCACTACAGACGGCTCTGTAGAAGGACCTGTAGTAAAAAAAAAATTGCAGAGAAACAGTTTTTCCTCAAAAACTTACTACCCGCTAAAAGCACGCAATTCAGTAGGGTGAGTAACTGGTAACTTGACTATTCAGTGGTTTCAGCAATACTTCACTGAAGTACTGTAAATTTTAGTTCCAAATTACATTTGAAATACAGAGGGTAATCCCAATTTCATGCTGATTACCATAGTTTTACATATCTGTCACTCCCCAGGTTTGTTTTTACATAAAACATAGTACGGTGCTTCGTTTACTTTCTGCACACTTGTGAAATTCTGCTTCAATCCAATCTTCATCTGATAAGACGGATTTTCATATGCAGAAGTCTGTGCAAGCAAAGACAGCTTTTGAGATAATTTTCACTCTAAAGCATAATCAAATAAGCAGGATGTCCTCACCTGGTATTGTGGAGGTGCTGGGTCCTTGGCCGGTGCCAGTCGCTGCTGTGGTAAGAGATCCCACAGCGGGGGCCAGGATAAAATCAATGTCACCATCTTTCAGTAAACAGAACAGCAGGATGTATATCAATACATAAAAACATCCCTAACAACATGCTCTTGCTGCAATGTCTAACACACTGCAGGTTTTCTGTATTTAACTGGTAATCTTTCCCACAAATGGCCACATTCCTAGGTCTGTAATGTAATTCAGCATTACAAAGCAGACTTCCCAGAAGTTTGACACCAGCATTAAAAAGACACATACTGGATTTTAAAATAGCTGTTAAGTCTTCAGTAAACTCTTAAAGTTATCTCAGTGAACACTTGCTACCTCAATGGCATTAGACAGATTTCAGTGTGAGACTAAAATTAAGTTATTCACCCTAAAGGCCACTGGTTCCTTTATCAAATCTCTCCTTCTGCAGTCTAATGTGATATATGAGCAGACTTACCTGGATCCATTGCAGGAGGATCTGGAACCCAGCTGGGAGGGGCTATTGGTGGAGAAACTGGGTCCTGGTGATCACTTGATGAAGCACCAGCCTCATGTCTGCCCAATCCAGCAGCTCTCAGGGATCTTCTCATCATTTCTCTTAATCTCAAACTAAATACAAAACCAAGGCAGAAATACCCTCATTTTCATTTAAAATTAGAACATATTTGAGAAGAATTTCACACTGAAAAAGGAAACGAAACTCCTCTTATCTCCATTTTATTTCAGCATAAATAAGGATGAGCCAAGAGGTATTTTTTGTTACATTTTGTTGTATCAGAATGTTTCAGCCTTGGAAAAGGAGTCACTCAGCAATGCTTCAAGACAGATTTGAGCCCAGAACACATCCCCAGGCACCACAGCACTGCCTCTTGCAGCAGCAGCTGATGGGCATTCTTATGCTATATGTCATTCCTTTTGGCCCAAGCTCATTGCCGGGAGTGTTAAGCTTTTGCAAGGATTTGGTCTTGTTGCTACTGCTTTTTAAAATCTAACTACAAGAAGAGGTTAATGAAAGGATAAAAAATTGGGTCTTGATAGAATTTCTTTTTAAGGAATGTAATGATTGCTTAGGGTAAAATGAATCAACTTAAATTCTTCACCAGTGGTGTTATACTGGTGTCAGTATTATTTATCTGCATAAGTGACTACCTCCCTCAGAAACTTTCTTAAAACAAGCTTGAGCACCATCACAGTAGTTCTGTGATACTTAATATTGCTTGGTAAAGAACGCTAAGAGCTTATCCTCAAATTCCCTTTCCCCACAAGGAGGAACATTTCCACTTCACAACTGACAGACAGCATCAACCCCAGAAAACAGAATTAGTTTAGAAATATTGCACTATTAGTTCTCACACTAGAAAGGGTTCAAAAAACCACTAGAACTCTAGTTTGGTGCTTAAAGAAGTGAAATCCGATTTTAAGCTAGCAACAGAGGCCCATTCTTAAACTAGACCAAAGGAAAGAACTAATAACAGATTGGTAGTTAATACAGAAATCAGCATCCAGAAAAGAGGAAGAAAGCATTACTCAGTTTACCTTCTGCTGCTTGATGATCCTGCCCTATTTCCTGGACCATTACTTGACACAACAGAGATTGCATTCGCAATAGCTTCCACAGCCGAGAGCCTTTCAGCAAACGTGTTCCTCTCAGAGCGCTCTGCTTCTGAAAAATTAAGAGGGCGTCAGTGCTAAAATATTACTTGGGAAAATTAAAAGAAAGGAGTATAAAATATGAAAAGTCACTAATCTTTTTTTTTTAATGTTTAGAGAGACAGACTAAGTTTATATACAAATTTTTCTTTTGGATGAGCTTAACAATGATTCTGTACAAGCTTTCAGCATCATCAACAGACAAGGACCTATCATGTAGCTGATTCCAGACACTTGCTGAGTCAAGGCTTTGAAAAAAATGATAAAAAACAAAGAAAACAAAACAAACAAAACACAAACAAAAAACAACAATGAAGGAAAAAAATCACACAAAATCAAACAAACAAAACGACCAAAACAACCCACACCCAAACACCAGACCGGGAGAAAAAGAAAAACAAACAAACCACACTTCACAATGAGCATCCATGAACGATGCAAATCTGTGGGCTTATAATATACACACTATGTATGAACATGCTTAGGAGAACTGTGTTATTAGTATAAGAAGGCAGTACAATCAGTTTATATCAGAAAGAACTAGCATTTCTTCTAACATCTACAACCCTAAGTACCATAACACCTACACGTTCTAGTCATAATGAGGACCGAATTTTGTCAAGTGAGATAGAGAATATTAAAGCGAGATATAGAACATTATTTTTTTAAAAACCCAGTTTTTAGGGCAAACTAGAAGGAAGAGGCATATTTCTGAATAAAGAAAAGTATTTCCTTAAAGTGACTTCAATCATTCTTTCAGGAAATGTTTCAAAGTTGCGAGGGCTAGTGCTCACTTTCCATTCAAAGGCTTTTCAAACTGAGTCATCATTCTCTGCACACTTATTTTCACTACTGGCAGTATTAAGGCCTGGATAGTTCCCTTTTTTTCTAAACAGGAAAGTATTATTAATACCTTTCATTCAAAGAATGAAAGAATAAGATAATATGACGGTATGTGTCAACTGTTATGGTTTGTTTAGTCTTTGTATCTTTCTACTCATCACTACCTGAGGTAAAAGATATCCTAGGTTTTGCTTGTTCACAAGCATGCGCAGGCCTCTTAGATAAAAACCACCTACTACCCAAAGCAGACAACTATTAAACACTTAGCAGTGAGAGAATACTACTCTTGTGCCTCTAGCTACAAGTTGATTCACAGCTGTAAGTGAATTGCCATTGTATTTGTGCTGTACTCCTTTCTCAGACCCACTAGTTCTCATAACTCATGACCCACCACTTCTGGACCCCTCACACAGTGGGGTCACAGCTCTTGAGAGTGATCCCTCAAGCAATACAACCATTCTCTGCAACGGAGGTTTCACCTCTCCTCGAGAAAGTAATCTGTAACTGAATTTTCACTGTTCCACTTAGAAAGTTAGCATTTGTTTTTAGAGAACTATCAACTGTAAATGCTTTGGCTTTAATGGGTGATTCGGTATTCTATTGTCTAATGAAATCTGTCTCACTTCTCCGGGCAAAAACCCTCAGTTTTTGTGTTCAGTGATGTTAGCTGAACTTAAGTATCACAACTTTTTAATGATTTCGCTTGCTTTGGATATTTTTTTTGGACATGCTTTTCCCAAGATCCTTTCTGTTGGCAGGACTGAGAAGATACCAATTCACAGAAACAGAGAAGCCTTCCCCCAGCTTTGCAGGTCTCGGGCCAACTTTCCTGCAATTCATTTATCATTTATTCAATACTGCAGGAGCTACAGTAAATCTAGGCACAGGATCTGAGAGAGAAGAGAAGAAGAAATAAAAAAAGCTTATCCCTGCCCTCAGTATTTCCTTTCTGGCACTTAAGAAGAAATCTGTATGAACAAGAGTGAAGAATCTCAAGCAGCTACTAGCTGGGAAGTGGCACTACGTTTTGAAATTGTTAAGAAATATTACATCTGTATGTCTGGAATTGAAGCCTTTACTTCTAAATCAAACTTCTTCTACAGTTCAAGAGACAACCATATAACTCACAGACAGTAACCTAAGTCACCACTGCCCTCCAGATGATACACAGAAAATAAGCTTGTCCTAATATCCATCACTAACAGTTAGAGTGGAAGCTAAATGTGACCTGAATCTAAAGATATGAATCTCCTTCAAGCACAAGTTTTATGAGGGAAAAAGAGAGAGGCAGAGGAGTGTTACAAGTCTATCAGGTTCATGTTTTTCATTTCCAAAAGTTAAATTACACCCAAATGAAGTTACTGAAAAAAACGTCAAGGTTCCAAAGACAAGCACTCTAATTAGGAAAAGTCAGATTAAGTTTGCCTATGCATCCTTATTTCAGCTTCCTTGTGTGCTCATAGTAACACAGTCTTCAGTTACACAGTTGGGTATTGTTTGTTTATTTTGGTTTGGGTTTTTTGTTTCAGATTGTTTTGTCTCCCCACCCACCCTGCGCCCAGCAACAAGACCCCTGCCTCAGTCAGTGCACAGGATGGACGACACACTAAAGATGAAGGGTTGTACACAGAGCAAGCAGCTTATGCCTTGTTTGCTGCAACATTAGGGAGGGGTGTAGTAAGGCAGCAACAGCTTGGGAAGGAGAGGGGGAAACATTTTATTGTGCTTAATGCCACTGAACATCACTTTGGAAAACTGGAACCTATTTCTGCCACATCTATCAGCAC